>JAHUYU010000628.1:0-19523 GCA_030439765.1 Tripidium arundinaceum | reverse complement strand
GGAGGGATTCACATGGATTCAGAATAACACATGCACATGTAAACCTAGAACACTACACCGAGAGGGAGACAGAGAAACAGAGGGGTGAGAGGAGAGTGAGGAGTTCACAGACCAGTAGATCCCGTGGAGTTCGAGCTCGATCCGGCCATCGCTGGTTCGTTGATGGAGGTAGCACACGGGCAGCGACGATCAGTGAAGAGAGGCGACGCAGTGCAGACGGTGATGCAGTGCAGTGGCGACGGGGATGACAGCGGCGGCGGAGGTGCCTCCCGTCACTGGCTGCGCCCCTCACTAGATCGGGTTTAGGGTTTGTCGATGGGAGTACGGCTCACGGTGAACCTCGTATGTTGAGCCACCGGCCCCCACCTCCTTTTATAGCGCAGGGTGATGGGGGGCCGCTAGCCATGGATGGGCTGGGTGCCCCCGATCAGGGCGTGGATCAAAGGCCCAACAGACCGTTGGGTCTGTTGGTAGAGATCAATCTAACACCTACACGGTTACACGACATTTGACATTTGACCAAAATCACAAGCTATACTCACCTCCGCAGAACTAGGGGATGGGGATGGCGCACTGCCCGGCGACGTAGAACACCTTGTCCAGGTTTATGTAGTCGAGGGAGCTCAAGTAGTCGCAGATGCAGGTAGTGTTGGTGATACCCCTCACGGTGGCACAGCAATGCGGCGATGGCTGCACCATGGGACCCTCATCCTGGACGTAGCGGTAGCAGGTGCTCCGCAGGGCGACGATGTCGTTGTAGCAGGCTGCTCCCGCTGTTGGAGCTTCAAGTGAGGCAGCGGCGGCGGCGGCAAGGAGCAGGAGGAGCGTTGCGGCCAGGCTGCGGCTACAAGAGCTCAGCTGGTGGTACATCTTGGTTAGCCTAGCTTTGTTACTTGTTACTTGTTACTCTTGCTGCTGTTATATTGTGGAATTACACTTGGTATTTATTTGCCCAATTGGCAATTTTGAGTTTTAAGAACTGTCGCAATGCGAATTTTATGATCAAGTTTTCAGGCTGAGAGTCTGGTCAAGTTAGTGTTCATGCAAATGACGTAGGTTTGAACCCTAAAATTATGTCATTCCTACCCTCGCTGCTACCAGTACCACTACCACAACACAAAGCATGCTTGGCCCCAGCCTGTGGTTCTTCGTTAGGCGTCACATTCAGCTTCTAAAATGTTTGGGGTAAAATTTTCAAGTCAAGTAAATAAGAGAACTTTCAACCGCACTGTGTGTCTGTGTCTAAGGAGAGCATAGATGATTATTCACCTGTTGAGGCTTCTTTTTTATGCTGTTTGAAGTACTTTTTTTATGAAAGGCATGAGACAGTGCCAATTTCTATTTATAAAAGAAGAGGAGTTACATGGTTTGCTAATCTTGAAAGATTAAAAACACTCAAGCCAAAAGAAGGGTGAAAAATTACTCTACCACAGAGAGGTGTAAGGCACCTCGCACTGCCATGAACCAAAAGCTTCTGCCTCTCCCTTTATCTCATTTAGAAGTGAAATGGTGGAAGCTTCCCTGTGCCTAAATACTCTTGCATTCCTCTCATTCCACAGTTCCCACACAACAAGCACGATTAGAGAACGAATTCCTTTCTTGGGGATCCTAGAGGTTTCCGTCAGCGATGTCCACCATTCAAGCACAGTGTTGGAGGGAGACGAAGCGTTGGGTGTACTTGTGGCCATGGTTTTCAATTTTGGTATTAAAAAAATTTCTTCCACCCATGAAATTAACGAAATTCGGCTGAAATTTCACCAAAATTTTTTTAGAGACTTGCACATGAAGTATGTATTTTTCTAAAAAAATTTAGATCTAAACAAATATTAGCGTGATTTATGACTACACATCTAGAGTACAAGAATATGCAATATAAGCAATAGGAAATATGAATCTAGAATTATATAGCACATGTATTAGATTATTACAAAATTTTGGATTTTTCATTCGGCCACCACCAAAACTACGAAATTTCAGCGAAATTTCACCAAAATTTTGAACATTGCTTGCGGCCAAGTGCTCCAATCCACAACCATCAACCAAATGCGTCTTGAGTACCTTCAAGCCACTAGGAGGTGTGCCATTTCTATGGTGTAGTGACACAAAGGGCAAGATGGGCTATGTGTCCATCCCCGTTGTGCAAGTCTATCAGATGTCCAAACCCTATTCTAAAAAATAAGCCATGCAAAATATTTGCATTTTGGTAGTCCCCAGGACTTCCAAAACAGTGTTTTAAAAGTGACTCACGCGATGAACCAAGAAACTGTGCCTTGTATGCCGAAGCTCTAGTGAACAGACCATCTGTCATCCAATTCCAAGAGATTTCATCGTTGACTCTCGGCGTGAGTTGTACCTCTTGAAGTTCTAAACAGAGGGCCACAAGTTCTTTTATCAATTGCACTGTGATGTGTCCATGGATGTCCAAGTCTTGCAGCCAGGTATTATTTTCCAAAGCTGCTTTTGCACCGAGTGGTTTTTCTTTCGTGATGCCTTAAAGACGGTTGGTGCGACGTCTTGAAGCCTTTTCCCATGCTACCAGGCTGAATGCCAGAATTTTGCCTTCCTTCCATCCCCTAGTGTTACTGTTGTCGAAACAGCAAAGAGCAACTTATCCACTTTTGTGCATGGGTTTCCTGAGCTAACCCACATCTTACTGGGAGATTTCCATTCCTGCCAAAGCCAACCTAGACGTAAAGCTCTCCCAAATTTGTCAAGATCCAGGAGACTAATGCCCCCAAGTTTTGGTGGCTGACAGGATCAAGGCCAATTTACTTCGCAGTTACCTCCTGTGGAGCTCCCTCTCACCTGCCCAGAAAATTTTCTTTCTATTTCTATCTAGGGTATCCATGACCTCTTTGGGGGGGGAGGGTGTAGTGCAATTAAGAAGTACACCAATTGTGACATCAGCACAGTTTTGACAAGGATTCCTCTTCCAGCTTGTGTGATGTTCCTTCCATTCCAGCCTGATAAGTTCCTGATGCTTTGTCCAAGAGTGGTTGGAAATCAACCTTTTGCAATTTGTGTACTGAGAGTGGTAGGCCAAGGTATTTTATAGGAAAATTAAAGTTTTCCTTGGTGTTGGGAAACCAAAGAGGACGCTATCAAGATCGATGTCTTCACATCTGATGGGCATTGTTGAGTTTTTTTTGCAAGTTTGCTTGCAGACCAGTAACTTCCCTGAAGAGATGCATATATAATTTGAGCAAACACATTCATCTCCTCCTTGATTGGCCTGATGAAGACCATAGCGTCATCTGCATACATGGAAGTACATTGCTTTGCAAAAGCCTTTCCCAGGCGTTGAATTAAGCCACCATTTGTGGCACATCAAAGCAAATGCTGCAACGGGTCCAAAGCAAGAATGACAGTAGTAGGGAGAGAGAGGGGGGTCCCCTTGCCTTAAGACTTTGCTATGGAGGATGCTGTTTGAAGCATTGATACATGACAAAAATGCAAAAAAAAATGCAACTTCAAATTTTGTCCCTGTAAAATTTCAATGCAAAATTGTATTTCTTATTTCCCCATAATCTCCAAGTTTCATAGATAATGGGACCATTCCTATACCACAATCAAATTTCACATGTGAAAACATTTGTAGGAAGCCAGTTCTCCGTAAATGCTGCCTATTGCCCCCAGTCTCAAATGGCTGGTTGGGGGTGGTATTTATGGCCACCATTGCGAAACTAGCTATTGGAGGCAAACACAGCAACTCTGCGTGGTCACCGGACAATCCGGTGCACCCACCGGACATGTTCGGTGTTGCCACGTGGACTAGCCGTTAGGCTCAGCCCGAATCTGACCGTTGGAACAGTGCTGTCCGGTGCCTTCTGGGCTATTCCATCCCGCTACAACCCTCTCTACTGGAATGGGACGGAGCCCATGTCCGGTGCACCGGACTTGTCCGATGCTACCCTGTCCGGTGTACACCGCCGTGTCCGCTACCCTGGTTGCAAACTGCCCAGCTTCTGCTGACTCTGTTTGCTGTCCGGTGTCTTCACGTGTCATCTTCTCGGCTTCTTCTACTTCTCTTCTTGGACTCTTGATAATACTTCAAGGTTGTCAACACGTCTTCTAAGGTCTTCCTTTAGGTTGTTGATCAACTTCTTCATGTACCAATCTTGATCCAAGTCCGCCATGCATCCTATTGAACTACAACACAAATACTAGCAAACATATTAATCCAACCTGGTCATGTTGATCATCAAACACCAAAATCCAAACTAAATGGGCCAAGGGTCCATTTTCCTTACAGAACTATTCAAGAAATTAAAATTAGCTTGTAGTTGGAATTATGGAGGAGTTTTTAGAAGATATGGATAACTTGTATATCAACTGCTTGTGTATGAAGTTAGTGATGTTCTTTTTTTGAGATGGTGTGTAAGACAGTGTTAGGAGATGGCTTCTCCCAACCTAGCCTTTGTTTTACAAATGTGTGACTATTTGGATAAAATAAAATTTTAATAATTGAATTCCATTTTTGTTTGAGGTGAATTATCGCATGACTCATAAGGAGGCCAACTTAAAATATTACGCATAAGAAGAACAGTTAGACAATAGCATACATGAGAATGGGGGCAATAGGCAGCATTTACGGAGAACTGGCTTCCTACAAATGTTTTCACATGTGAAATTTGATTGTGGTATAGGAATGGTCCCATTATCTATGAAACTTGGAGATTATGGGGAAATAAGAAATACAATTTTGCATTGAAATTTTACAGGGACAAAATTTGAAGTTGCATTTTTTTTTTGCATTTTTGTCATGTATCAATGCTTCAAACAGCATCCTCCATAGCAAAGTCTTAAGGCAAGGGGACCCCCCTCTCTCTCCCTACTACTGTCATTCTTGCTTTGGACCCGTTGCAGCATTTGCTTTGATGTGCCACAAATGGTGGCTTAATTCAACGCCTGGGAAAGGCTTTTGCAAAGCAATGTACTTCCATGTATGCAGATGACGCTATGGTCTTCATCAGGCCAATCAAGGAGGAGATGAATGTGTTTGCTCAAATTATATATGCATCTCTTCAGGGAAGTTACTGGTCTGCAAGCAAACTTGCAAAAAAAACTCAACAATGCCCATCAGATGTGAAGACATCGATCTTGATAGCGTCCTCTTTGGTTTCCCAACACCAAGGAAAACTTTAATTTTCCTATAAAATACCTTGGCCTACCACTCTCAGTACACAAATTGCAAAAGGTTGATTTCCAACCACTCTTGGACAAAGCATCAGGAACTTATCAGGCTGGAATGGAAGGAACATCACACAAGCTGGAAGAGGAATCCTTGTCAAAACTGTGCTGATGTCACAATTGGTGTACTTCTTAATTGCACTACACCCTCCCCCCCCAAAGAGGTCATGGATACCCTAGATAGAAATAGAAAGAAAATTTTCTGGGCAGGTGAGAGGGAGCTCCACAGGAGGTAACTGCGAAGTAAATTGGCCTTGATCCTGTCAGCCACCAAAACTTGGGGGCATTAGTCTCCTGGATCTTGACAAATTTGGGAGAGCTTTACGTCTAGGTTGGCTTTGGCAGGAATGGAAATCTCCCAGTAAGATGTGGGTTAGCTCAGGAAACCCATGCACAAAAGTGGATAAGTTGCTCTTTGCTGTTTCGACAACAGTAACACTAGGGGATGGAAGGAAGGCAAAATTCTGGCATTCAGCCTGGTAGCATGGGAAAAGGCTTCAAGACGTCGCACCAACCGTCTTTAAGGCATCACGAAAGAAAAACCACTCGGTGCAAAAGCAGCTTTGGAAAATAATACCTGGCTGCAAGACTTGGACATCCATGGACACATCACAGTGCAATTGATAAAAGAACTTGTGGCCCTCTGTTTAGAACTTCAAGAGGTACAACTCACGCCGAGAGTCAACGATGAAATCTCTTGGAATTGGATGACAGATGGTCTGTTCACTAGAGCTTCGGCATACAAGGCACAGTTTCTTGGTTCATCGCGTGAGTCACTTTTAAAACACTGTTTTGGAAGTCCTGGGGACTACCAAAATGCAAATATTTTGCATGGCTTATTTTTTAGAATAGGGTTTGGACATCTGATAGACTTGCACAACGGGGATGGACACATAGCCCATCTTGCCCTTTGTGTCACTACACCATAGAAATGGCACACCTCCTAGTGGCTTGAAGGTACTCAAGACGCATTTGGTTGATGGTTGTGGATTGGAGCACTTGGCCGCAAGCAATGTTCAAAATTTTGGTGAAATTTCGCTGAAATTTCGTAGTTTTGGTGGTGGCCGAATGAAAAATCCAAAATTTTGTAATAATCTAATACATGTGCTATATAATTCTAGATTCATATTTCCTATTGCTTATATTGCATATTCTTGTACTCTAGATGTGTAGTCATAAATCACGCTAATATTTGTTTAGATCTAAATTTTTTTAGAAAAATACATACTTCATGTGCAAGTCTCTAAAAAAATTTTGGTGAAATTTCAGCCGAATTTCGTTAATTTCATGGGTGGAAGAAATTTTTTTAATACCAAAATTGAAAACCATGGCCACAAGTACACCCAACGCTTCGTCTCCCTCCAACACTGTGCTTGAATGGTGGACATCGCTGACGGAAACCTCTAGGATCCCCAAGAAAGGAATTCGTTCTCTAATCGTGCTTGTTGTGTGGGAACTGTGGAATGAGAGGAATGCAAGAGTATTTAGGCACAGGGAAGCTTCCACCATTTCACTTCTAAATGAGATAAAGGGAGAGGCAGAAGCTTTTGGTTCATGGCAGTGCGAGGTGCCTTACACCTCTCTGTGGTAGAGTAATTTTTCACCCTTCTTTTGGCTTGAGTGTTTTTAATCTTTCAAGATTAGCAAACCATGTAACTCCTCTTCTTTTATAAATAGAAATTGGCACTGTCTCATGCCTTTCATAAAAAAAGTACTTCAAACAGCATAAAAAAGAAGCCTCAACAGGTGAATAATCATCTATGCTCTCCTTAGACACAGACACACAGTGCGGTTGAAAGTTCTCTTATTTACTTGACTTGAAAATTTTACCCCAAACATTTTAGAAGCTGAATGTGACGCCTAACGAAGAACCACAGGCTGGGGCCAAGCATGCTTTGTGTTGTGGTAGTGGTACTGGTAGCAGCGAGGGTAGGAATGACATAATTTTAGGGTTCAAACCTACGTCATTTGCATGAACACTAACTTGACCAGACTCTCAGCCTGAAAACTTGATCATAAAATTCGCATTGCGACAGTTCTTAAAAACTCAAAATTGCCAATTGGGCAAATAAATACCAAGTGTAATTCCACAATATAACAGCAGCAAGAGTAACAAGTAACAAGTAACAAAGCTAGGCTAACCAAGATGTACCACCAGCTGAGCTCTTGTAGCCGCAGCCTGGCCGCAACGCTCCTCCTGCTCCTTGCCGCCGCCGCCGCTGCCTCACTTGAAGCTCCAACAGCGGGAGCAGCCTGCTACAACGACATCGTCGCCCTGCGGAGCACCTGCTACCGCTACGTCCAGGATGAGGGTCCCATGGTGCAGCCATCGCCGCATTGCTGTGCCACCGTGAGGGGTATCACCAACACTACCTGCATCTGCGACTACTTGAGCTCCCTCGACTACATAAACCTGGACAAGGTGTTCTACGTCGCCGGGCAGTGCGCCATCCCCATCCCCTAGTTCTGCGGAGGTGAGTATAGCTTGTGATTTTGGTCAAATGTCAAATGTCGTGTAACCGTGTAGGTGTTAGATTGATCTCTACCAACAGACCCAACGGTCTGTTGGGCCTTTGATCCACGCCCTGATCGGGGGCACCCAGCCCATCCATGGCTAGCGGCCCCCCATCACCCTGCGCTATAAAAGGAGGTGGGGGCCGGTGGCTCAACATACGAGGTTCACCGTGAGCCGTACTCCCATCGACAAACCCTAAACCCGATCTAGTGAGGGGCGCAGCCAGTGACGGGAGGCACCTCCGCCGCCGCTGTCATCCCCGTCGCCACTGCACTGCATCACCGTCTGCACTGCGTCGCCTCTCTTCACTGATCGTCGCTGCCCGTGTGCTACCTCCATCAACGAACCAGCGATGGCCGGATCGAGCTCGAACTCCACGGGATCTACTGGTCTGTGAACTCCTCACTCTCCTCTCACCCCTCTGTTTCTCTGTCTCCCTCTCGGTGTAGTGTTCTAGGTTTACATGTGCATGTGTTATTCTGAATCCATGTGAATCCCTCCTAGATCTACTGCTAGAGATCCTAAATGTTATAACAATGGTATCAGAGCCTATCTAGTATGTGGATCTAGATCAGGGAAAGAAAAATTAAAAGAAATCTAAAGATGTTATCCGATTTGAACCGGATTAAGAAAGAACGAACCCTAACCCTAACCCTAAGTGGGTCAAAGAAAGGATCTGGTGTGGGAAGGTTGGATTCCTACCTGTCTTCCTCACCGTGACACACCGCCGTCGGCTTGCCGGCGCGCATGACACAGAAAGGGCAATCCCACGCGGGCTCGGGCTCAGAGAAAGAAGGAGCTATGCTCCGCACGGGCTTCGCCCAATAGGGCACCACCGCTCACCCATTCGACAGCGACGCACTCACTCTTGGGTGGGCGCGCGCACCGGTGAAGGGGCACACGACGGCACCGCCTTCTTCCTCTGGGTAGCCATGGGCGCCATCACTACTGCTCGCCCTTAGGCGGTGCAGGCAAGAGAAGTGGGAGGGAAAAGAGAAGAGAAAGGGGCCGGGGGATCCGCGGGCCCCCTTGCCGCCGGTCACTTGCCCTCGCCGGACTGCCGCCTTGCTGCGGTCTGCGGCTGAGTGGAACGGCGAGAAAGGAGAAATGGGGCTAGGGTTTCAGCAGGGTGCCGGCCAAGGGGGTTTTGTACCTCCGAGATGCTCGCTCTGCCTTCCGATCGCGGCAAACGGCGGAGATTGGCCGGGGCTCGAATGGCCAAGATTGAGCCCAGGCGGGTTTGGAGAATCTCGGCCCAAGCCCACGTTGCGGCCTGGGTACGGGGGAGCGCTGGAGTGCGCCACTGGGCTGGGCCGTTTTGGCCGGTGGGCCAATAGAAAAGGGCTTCGGCCGAAAAAAAGAGAATCCTTGTGGCTGGGCCGTTGAGGCGCGCGAGTTGGGCTCCGCGAGCTGGGCCGCGCGTGCGCTATGCGGGGCGACTGGGCCGCGCGCGAATGTTTTGGGCCGAAATGGCCAGATTGAAGAGCAAAGCGTTTTTTTATTTATTTATCTTTTTCAGAAACTGTTTATATGCATATTTGAATGAATTTTGAATAGAATTTTGTTGCAAATCTCTGTACAATTTTTGTCCAATGATAATTTTTGTTTAGAGAACAGTAAATTATTATTACAGTTTCTGGAAAATAGAATTTAAAGTTTTATTAAAGTTTTCGCTGCGTATTTAAAGTTATTAATTTTTATTAATTAAATTCGAACCAACGGAAGAATTTAATTTGAAAAAAATGGATAAATTTATAGTTCATTATAGTATTGTTATTATTCTGACCAACGTTGATTAATGGCAATATTATGTTGTTATTTATGAGTTTCCTCATGCATTAATTCTATTTCTGCCCAACGGTGAAGTAAAATTATTGTGGAGAACAGTTGTATGTTTTAATTTTCACCAACATTGGAACTAAGGCATACAATTGTTGTTATATTTAAATGTTATCACTTTATATGGATTGTGATTTCAGCAGGATACTCCTTGACGGGTTGCATTAAAGATATTCCTACCCTCAAAGGAGACAACTACAATGAATAGAAGAGAAAACTTGATATGGCCTTTATTTTGGGCGAGGTGGACTGGGTAGTCACCTCACCGTTGGGCAGAAATAGAATTAATGCATGAGGAAACTCATAAATAACAACATAATATTGCCATTAATCAACGTTGGTCAGAATAATAACAATACTATAATGAACTATAAATTTATCCATTTTTTTCAAAATTAAATTCTTCCGTTGGTTCGAATTTAATTAATAAAAATTAATAACTTTAAATACGCAGCGAAAACTTTAATAAAACTTTAAATTCTATTTTCCAGAAACTGTAATAATAATTTACTGTTCTCTAAACAAAAATTATCATTGGACAAAAATTGTACAGAGATTTGCAACAAAATTCTATTCAAAATTCATTCAAATATGCATATAAACAGTTTCTGAAAAAAGATAAATAAATAAAAAAACGCTTTGCTCTTCAATCTGGCCATTTCGGCCCAAAACATTCGCGCGCGGCCCAGTCGCCCCGCATAGCGCACGCGCGGCCCAGCTCGCGGAGCCCAACTCGCGCGCCTCAACGGCCCAGCCACAAGGATTCTCTTTTTTTCGGCCGAAGCCCTTTTCTATTGGCCCACCGGCCAAAACGGCCCAGCCCAGTGGCGCACTCCAGCGCTCCCCGTACCCAGGCCGCAACGTGGGCTTGGGCCGAGATTCTCCAAACCCGCCTGGGCTCAATCTTGGCCATTCGAGCCCCGGCCAATCTCCGCCGTTTGCCGCGATCGGAAGGCAGAGCGAGCATCTCGGAGGTACAAAACCCCCTTGGCCGGCACCCTGCTGAAACCCTAGCCCCATTTCTCCTTTCTCGCCGTTCCACTCAGCCGCAGACCGCAGCAAGGCGGCAGTCCGGCGAGGGCAAGTGACCGGCGGCAAGGGGGCCCGCGGATCCCCCGGCCCCTTTCTCTTCTCTTTTCCCTCCCACTTCTCTTGCCTGCACCGCCTAAGGGCGAGCAGTAGTGATGGCGCCCATGGCTACCCAGAGGAAGAAGGCGGTGCCGTCGTGTGCCCCTTCACCGGTGCGCGCGCCCACCCAAGAGTGAGTGCGTCGCTGTCGAATGGGTGAGCGGTGGTGCCCTATTGGGCGAAGCCCGTGCGGAGCATAGCTCCTTCTTTCTCTGAGCCCGAGCCCGCGTGGGATTGCCCTTTCTGTGTCATGCGCGCCGGCAAGCCGACGGCGGTGTGTCACGGTGAGGAAGACAGGTAGGAATCCAACCTTCCCACACCAGATCCTTTCTTTGACCCACTTAGGGTTAGGGTTAGGGTTCGTTCTTTCTTAATCCGGTTCAAATCGGATAACATCTTTAGATTTCTTTTAATTTTTCTTTCCCTGATCTAGATCCACATACTAGATAGGCTCTGATACCATTGTTATAACATTTAGGATCTCTAGCAGTAGATCTAGGAGGGATTCACATGGATTCAGAATAACACATGCACATGTAAACCTAGAACACTACACCGAGAGGGAGACAGAGAAACAGAGGGGTGAGAGGAGAGTGAGGAGTTCACAGACCAGTAGATCCCGTGGAGTTCGAGCTCGATCCGGCCATCGCTGGTTCGTTGATGGAGGTAGCACACGGGCAGCGACGATCAGTGAAGAGAGGCGACGCAGTGCAGACGGTGATGCAGTGCAGTGGCGACGGGGATGACAGCGGCGGCGGAGGTGCCTCCCGTCACTGGCTGCGCCCCTCACTAGATCGGGTTTAGGGTTTGTCGATGGAGTACGGCTCACGGTGAACCTCGTATGTTGAGCCACCGGCCCCCACCTCCTTTTATAGCGCAGGGTGATGGGGGGCCGCTAGCCATGGATGGGCTGGGTGCCCCCGATCAGGGCGTGGATCAAAGGCCCAACAGACCGTTGGGTCTGTTGGTAGAGATCAATCTAACACCTACACGGTTACACGACATTTGACATTTGACCAAAATCACAAGCTATACTCACCTCCGCAGAACTAGGGGATGGGGATGGCGCACTGCCCGGCGACGTAGAACACCTTGTCCAGGTTTATGTAGTCGAGGGAGCTCAAGTAGTCGCAGATGCAGGTAGTGTTGGTGATACCCCTCACGGTGGCACAGCAATGCGGCGATGGCTGCACCATGGGACCCTCATCCTGGACGTAGCGGTAGCAGGTGCTCCGCAGGGCGACGATGTCGTTGTAGCAGGCTGCTCCCGCTGTTGGAGCTTCAAGTGAGGCAGCGGCGGCGGCGGCAAGGAGCAGGAGGAGCGTTGCGGCCAGGCTGCGGCTACAAGAGCTCAGCTGGTGGTACATCTTGGTTAGCCTAGCTTTGTTACTTGTTACTTGTTACTCTTGCTGCTGTTATATTGTGGAATTACACTTGGTATTTATTTGCCCAATTGGCAATTTTGAGTTTTTAAGAACTGTCGCAATGCGAATTTTATGATCAAGTTTTCAGGCTGAGAGTCTGGTCAAGTTAGTGTTCATGCAAATGACGTAGGTTTGAACCCTAAAATTATGTCATTCCTACCCTCGCTGCTACCAGTACCACTACCACAACACAAAGCATGCTTGGCCCCAGCCTGTGGTTCTTCGTTAGGCGTCACATTCAGCTTCTAAAATGTTTGGGGTAAAATTTTCAAGTCAAGTAAATAAGAGAACTTTCAACCGCACTGTGTGTCTGTGTCTAAGGAGAGCATAGATGATTATTCACCTGTTGAGGCTTCTTTTTTATGCTGTTTGAAGTACTTTTTTTATGAAAGGCATGAGACAGTGCCAATTTCTATTTATAAAAGAAGAGGAGTTACATGGTTTGCTAATCTTGAAAGATTAAAAACACTCAAGCCAAAAGAAGGGTGAAAAATTACTCTACCACAGAGAGGTGTAAGGCACCTCGCACTGCCATGAACCAAAAGCTTCTGCCTCTCCCTTTATCTCATTTAGAAGTGAAATGGTGGAAGCTTCCCTGTGCCTAAATACTCTTGCATTCCTCTCATTCCACAGTTCCCACACAACAAGCACGATTAGAGAACGAATTCCTTTCTTGGGGATCCTAGAGGTTTCCGTCAGCGATGTCCACCATTCAAGCACAGTGTTGGAGGGAGACGAAGCGTTGGGTGTACTTGTGGCCATGGTTTTCAATTTTGGTATTAAAAAAATTTCTTCCACCCATGAAATTAACGAAATTCGGCTGAAATTTCACCAAAATTTTTTTAGAGACTTGCACATGAAGTATGTATTTTTCTAAAAAAATTTAGATCTAAACAAATATTAGCGTGATTTATGACTACACATCTAGAGTACAAGAATATGCAATATAAGCAATAGGAAATATGAATCTAGAATTATATAGCACATGTATTAGATTATTACAAAATTTTGGATTTTTCATTCGGCCACCACCAAAACTACGAAATTTCAGCGAAATTTCACCAAAATTTTGAACATTGCTTGCGGCCAAGTGCTCCAATCCACAACCATCAACCAAATGCGTCTTGAGTACCTTCAAGCCACTAGGAGGTGTGCCATTTCTATGGTGTAGTGACACAAAGGGCAAGATGGGCTATGTGTCCATCCCCGTTGTGCAAGTCTATCAGATGTCCAAACCCTATTCTAAAAAATAAGCCATGCAAAATATTTGCATTTTGGTAGTCCCCAGGACTTCCAAAACAGTGTTTTAAAAGTGACTCACGCGATGAACCAAGAAACTGTGCCTTGTATGCCGAAGCTCTAGTGAACAGACCATCTGTCATCCAATTCCAAGAGATTTCATCGTTGACTCTCGGCGTGAGTTGTACCTCTTGAAGTTCTAAACAGAGGGCCACAAGTTCTTTTATCAATTGCACTGTGATGTGTCCATGGATGTCCAAGTCTTGCAGCCAGGTATTATTTTCCAAAGCTGCTTTTGCACCGAGTGGTTTTTCTTTCGTGATGCCTTAAAGACGGTTGGTGCGACGTCTTGAAGCCTTTTCCCATGCTACCAGGCTGAATGCCAGAATTTTGCCTTCCTTCCATCCCCTAGTGTTACTGTTGTCGAAACAGCAAAGAGCAACTTATCCACTTTTGTGCATGGGTTTCCTGAGCTAACCCACATCTTACTGGGAGATTTCCATTCCTGCCAAAGCCAACCTAGACGTAAAGCTCTCCCAAATTTGTCAAGATCCAGGAGACTAATGCCCCCAAGTTTTGGTGGCTGACAGGATCAAGGCCAATTTACTTCGCAGTTACCTCCTGTGGAGCTCCCTCTCACCTGCCCAGAAAATTTTCTTTCTATTTCTATCTAGGGTATCCATGACCTCTTTGGGGGGGGAGGGTGTAGTGCAATTAAGAAGTACACCAATTGTGACATCAGCACAGTTTTGACAAGGATTCCTCTTCCAGCTTGTGTGATGTTCCTTCCATTCCAGCCTGATAAGTTCCTGATGCTTTGGACCCGTTGCAGCATTTGCTTTGATGTGCCACAAATGGTGGCTTAATTCAACGCCTGGGAAAGGCTTTTGCAAAGCAATGTACTTCCATGTATGCAGATGACGCTATGGTCTTCATCAGGCCAATCAAGGAGGAGATGAATGTGTTTGCTCAAATTATATATGCATCTCTTCAGGGAAGTTACTGGTCTGCAAGCAAACTTGCAAAAAAACTCAACAATGCCCATCAGATGTGAAGACATCGATCTTGATAGCGTCCTCTTTGGTTTCCCAACACCAAGGAAAACTTTAATTTTCCTATAAAATACCTTGGCCTACCACTCTCAGTACACAAATTGCAAAAGGTTGATTTCCAACCACTCTTGGACAAAGCATCAGGAACTTATCAGGCTGGAATGGAAGGAACATCACACAAGCTGGAAGAGGAATCCTTGTCAAAACTGTGCTGATGTCACAATTGGTGTACTTCTTAATTGCACTACACCCTCCCCCCCCAAAGAGGTCATGGATACCCTAGATAGAAATAGAAAGAAAATTTTCTGGGCAGGTGAGAGGGAGCTCCACAGGAGGTAACTGCGAAGTAAATTGGCCTTGATCCTGTCAGCCACCAAAACTTGGGGGCATTAGTCTCCTGGATCTTGACAAATTTGGGAGAGCTTTACGTCTAGGTTGGCTTTGGCAGGAATGGAAATCTCCCAGTAAGATGTGGGTTAGCTCAGGAAACCCATGCACAAAAGTGGATAAGTTGCTCTTTGCTGTTTCGACAACAGTAACACTAGGGGATGGAAGGAAGGCAAAATTCTGGCATTCAGCCTGGTAGCATGGGAAAAGGCTTCAAGACGTCGCACCAACCGTCTTTAAGGCATCACGAAAGAAAAACCACTCGGTGCAAAAGCAGCTTTGGAAAATAATACCTGGCTGCAAGACTTGGACATCCATGGACACATCACAGTGCAATTGATAAAAGAACTTGTGGCCCTCTGTTTAGAACTTCAAGAGGTACAACTCACGCCGAGAGTCAACGATGAAATCTCTTGGAATTGGATGACAGATGGTCTGTTCACTAGAGCTTCGGCATACAAGGCACAGTTTCTTGGTTCATCGCGTGAGTCACTTTTAAAACACTGTTTTGGAAGTCCTGGGGACTACCAAAATGCAAATATTTTGCATGGCTTATTTTTTAGAATAGGGTTTGGACATCTGATAGACTTGCACAACGGGGATGGACACATAGCCCATCTTGCCCTTTGTGTCACTACACCATAGAAATGGCACACCTCCTAGTGGCTTGAAGGTACTCAAGACGCATTTGGTTGATGGTTGTGGATTGGAGCACTTGGCCGCAAGCAATGTTCAAAATTTTGGTGAAATTTCGCTGAAATTTCGTAGTTTTGGTGGTGGCCGAATGAAAAATCCAAAATTTTGTAATAATCTAATACATGTGCTATATAATTCTAGATTCATATTTCCTATTGCTTATATTGCATATTCTTGTACTCTAGATGTGTAGTCATAAATCACGCTAATATTTGTTTAGATCTAAATTTTTTTAGAAAAATACATACTTCATGTGCAAGTCTCTAAAAAAATTTTGGTGAAATTTCAGCCGAATTTCGTTAATTTCATGGGTGGAAGAAATTTTTTTAATACCAAAATTGAAAACCATGGCCACAAGTACACCCAACGCTTCGTCTCCCTCCAACACTGTGCTTGAATGGTGGACATCGCTGACGGAAACCTCTAGGATCCCCAAGAAAGGAATTCGTTCTCTAATCGTGCTTGTTGTGTGGGAACTGTGGAATGAGAGGAATGCAAGAGTATTTAGGCACAGGGAAGCTTCCACCATTTCACTTCTAAATGAGATAAAGGGAGAGGCAGAAGCTTTTGGTTCATGGCAGTGCGAGGTGCCTTACACCTCTCTGTGGTAGAGTAATTTTTCACCCTTCTTTTGGCTTGAGTGTTTTTAATCTTTCAAGATTAGCAAACCATGTAACTCCTCTTCTTTTATAAATAGAAATTGGCACTGTCTCATGCCTTTCATAAAAAAAGTACTTCAAACAGCATAAAAAAGAAGCCTCAACAGGTGAATAATCATCTATGCTCTCCTTAGACACAGACACACAGTGCGGTTGAAAGTTCTCTTATTTACTTGACTTGAAAATTTTACCCCAAACATTTTAGAAGCTGAATGTGACGCCTAACGAAGAACCACAGGCTGGGGCCAAGCATGCTTTGTGTTGTGGTAGTGGTACTGGTAGCAGCGAGGGTAGGAATGACATAATTTTAGGGTTCAAACCTACGTCATTTGCATGAACACTAACTTGACCAGACTCTCAGCCTGAAAACTTGATCATAAAATTCGCATTGCGACAGTTCTTAAAAACTCAAAATTGCCAATTGGGCAAATAAATACCAAGTGTAATTCCACAATATAACAGCAGCAAGAGTAACAAGTAACAAGTAACAAAGCTAGGCTAACCAAGATGTACCACCAGCTGAGCTCTTGTAGCCGCAGCCTGGCCGCAACGCTCCTCCTGCTCCTTGCCGCCGCCGCCGCTGCCTCACTTGAAGCTCCAACAGCGGGAGCAGCCTGCTACAACGACATCGTCGCCCTGCGGAGCACCTGCTACCGCTACGTCCAGGATGAGGGTCCCATGGTGCAGCCATCGCCGCATTGCTGTGCCACCGTGAGGGGTATCACCAACACTACCTGCATCTGCGACTACTTGAGCTCCCTCGACTACATAAACCTGGACAAGGTGTTCTACGTCGCCGGGCAGTGCGCCATCCCCATCCCCTAGTTCTGCGGAGGTGAGTATAGCTTGTGATTTTGGTCAAATGTCAAATGTCGTGTAACCGTGTAGGTGTTAGATTGATCTCTACCAACAGACCCAACGGTCTGTTGGGCCTTTGATCCACGCCCTGATCGGGGGCACCCAGCCCATCCATGGCTAGCGGCCCCCATCACCCTGCGCTATAAAAGGAGGTGGGGGCCGGTGGCTCAACATACGAGGTTCACCGTGAGCCGTACTCCCATCGACAAACCCTAAACCCGATCTAGTGAGGGGCGCAGCCAGTGACGGGAGGCACCTCCGCCGCCGCTGTCATCCCCGTCGCCACTGCACTGCATCACCGTCTGCACTGCGTCGCCTCTCTTCACTGATCGTCGCTGCCCGTGTGCTACCTCCATCAACGAACCAGCGATGGCCGGATCGAGCTCGAACTCCACGGGATCTACTGGTCTGTGAACTCCTCACTCTCCTCTCACCCCTCTGTTTCTCTGTCTCCCTCTCGGTGTAGTGTTCTAGGTTTACATGTGCATGTGTTATTCTGAATCCATGTGAATCCCTCCTAGATCTACTGCTAGAGATCCTAAATGTTATAACAATGGTATCAGAGCCTATCTAGTATGTGGATCTAGATCAGGGAAAGAAAAATTAAAAGAAATCTAAAGATGTTATCCGATTTGAACCGGATTAAGAAAGAACGAACCCTAACCCTAACCCTAAGTGGGTCAAAGAAAGGATCTGGTGTGGGAAGGTTGGATTCCTACCTGTCTTCCTCACCGTGACACACCGCCGTCGGCTTGCCGGCGCGCATGACACAGAAAGGGCAATCCCACGCGGGCTCGGGCTCAGAGAAAGAAGGAGCTATGCTCCGCACGGGCTTCGCCCAATAGGGCACCACCGCTCACCCATTCGACAGCGACGCACTCACTCTTGGGTGGGCGCGCGCACCGGTGAAGGGGCACACGACGGCACCGCCTTCTTCCTCTGGGTAGCCATGGGCGCCATCACTACTGCTCGCCCTTAGGCGGTGCAGGCAAGAGAAGTGGGAGGGAAAAGAGAAGAGAAAGGGGCCGGGGGATCCGCGGGCCCCCTTGCCGCCGGTCACTTGCCCTCGCCGGACTGCCGCCTTGCTGCGGTCTGCGGCTGAGTGGAACGGCGAGAAAGGAGAAATGGGGCTAGGGTTTCAGCAGGGTGCCGGCCAAGGGGGTTTTGTACCTCCGAGATGCTCGCTCTGCCTTCCGATCGCGGCAAACGGCGGAGATTGGCCGGGGCTCGAATGGCCAAGATTGAGCCCAGGCGGGTTTGGAGAATCTCGGCCCAAGCCCACGTTGCGGCCTGGGTACGGGGGAGCGCTGGAGTGCGCCACTGGGCTGGGCCGTTTTGGCCGGTGGGCCAATAGAAAAGGGCTTCGGCCGAAAAAAAGAGAATCCTTGTGGCTGGGCCGTTGAGGCGCGCGAGTTGGGCTCCGCGAGCTGGGCCGCGCGTGCGCTATGCGGGGCGACTGGGCCGCGCGCGAATGTTTTGGGCCGAAATGGCCAGATTGAAGAGCAAAGCGTTTTTTTATTTATTTATCTTTTTTCAGAAACTGTTTATATGCATATTTGAATGAATTTTGAATAGAATTTTGTTGCAAATCTCTGTACAATTTTTGTCCAATGATAATTTTTGTTTAGAGAACAGTAAATTATTATTACAGTTTCTGGAAAATAGAATTTAAAGTTTTATTAAAGTTTTCGCTGCGTATTTAAAGTTATTAATTTTTATTAATTAAATTCGAACCAACGGAAGAATTTAATTTGAAAAAAATGGATAAATTTATAGTTCATTATAGTATTGTTATTATTCTGACCAACGTTGATTAATGGCAATATTATGTTGTTATTTATGAGTTTCCTCATGCATTAATTCTATTTCTGCCCAACGGTGAAGTAAAATTATTGTGGAGAACAGTTGTATGTTTTAATTTTCACCAACATTGGAACTAAGGCATACAATTGTTGTTATATTTAAATGGTTATCACTTTATATGGATTGTGATTTCAGCAGGATACTCCTTGACGGGTTGCATTAAAGATATTCCTACCCTCAAAGGAGACAACTACAATGAATAGAAGAGAAAACTTGATATGGCCTTTATTTTGGGCGAGGTGGACTGGGTAGTCACCTCACCGTGTCCCACTGAGCTGTGGCACTGGTGAGGGAGGCTAATGAGGCTGATGCTGCTTGGCAGGCCAGAAAGAGGGATTTTGCTCCCATAAAGATGTCATATGACCTTGAGCATAAAAAGTGGGTCACTACCAACAAGAAATGTTTGGCTGTGATAAAGAACACAATTGGACCTGCAATAGTGGGCTCAATTCTAGAGTGTGACATGGTCACAGAGTACCTTGACAGAACAAAAAGTCAGTTCACTGGCTCTTCAAAGACATATGCAACCCAGCTGATAAAACAGCTGGTAACAGAGAGGTACTCTGGTGGCGGTAGTGGCATAAGAGAGCACATACTAAGGATGAACAACTTGGCATCCAAGCTCAAACCAATGGATCTGGCTCTCAAGGATGAGTTCCTTAGCCAAAAAAAA
>JAHUYU010002717.1:0-16836 GCA_030439765.1 Tripidium arundinaceum | reverse complement strand
ATCAAAACAAGAATGAAGCAAAGCAATCAATCAAACAAACACATTCAGGACAGCAGTCTAGTAGTCATATGTAGAGTTCATCTAGAGTTGTTTGGGCAAGGTGGCAAGATTTGGTTGATGACCTATGCTCTCCTTCACTTAATGGGGTAATTCAAGTAAGGTTAAGTCCTATCCTTTCATGCATCCACTGGACTTCAAACTTGGTGAAACTTCTCTGAATGGTCAAGGAAACATGAGTAGAGTGGATACACATGAAAGAAGAACATGGTTAGCATATAGGCAAAGGTCATGATCAGTGGGTTGCCAGAGGATTGAGTTGAGCCTAACTTGAGAGTATTGACTTCAATAGGTAATCATCCATATATGATTAGTTCTGAGAGCTCATGGTCATGACTTGGCATGGTTTCACTTGGTGACAAAGTTGAAGTTGGGTTTACTTTCACAACATTGACCTCCACTCAATTGCAAAACCATGAACTAGGATCCATGGTCATTACTTGTTATACCTTACTTAGGTCCAAACTCAATGTATAACCTGTGCCCAACTGGTGACTAACACCTGGGGTGTTACAGCGCTCCCCCTTTGGGGCATTTCGACTCGCGCGTGGAGGTTAACGGTGTGGCCAGCGTGGGATGCCATTTTGGGCCAGCCCGGTTCTGAATTTGTCATTGGGCCAAAAACGAAGTTTGGTCTAGTCCTACTGCTCTTCAATTTCTATTAAGGACATTTAGTCATTAGAGCTTTCAGTTAGCGGTTAATTAAGCTCCAATGTGACAGTGTCAACACATTGACAATGATCACGGAAACTCGCTTTCGAGGTCAAAACTCGGTCAAACTAAACCCAACTTTTTGTATGCTCTTCCCCATTTAGTTAACTCCAACTTTTATTTTTGGACCAACTCAAGTTGTTTAACAAATTTCAGAGAACGCGAGACGTCAACCGTCATTGCTACTGAAATTCCAGACTTAGCCAAATTTGAACTCCAAAACAATATTTTAGCTATTCTTGCGAGCTCTGTTCGACTATGCTAGGGACCAAACTAGCTCTTGACCCTTAAACAAAGTTTGTTCCTCTCGATCTAAACTTCATTTTTATTTAGGTCCCACAGACATAAAAGGTCCATAATTGGCTGGTCAAGATAGGTCAAACAAGGGCATTATAAAGGTCAATTATAAGCATACCATCTCTTAGAAGCATTTTCTGGGCACTTGCTCAACATGAACCCTTCATGACTTTTGTTCATGAGTGTAAGTAGAGGTGTTTGAGCAAGGTTGCAAAGTTTGGTTGACACCACAAGCTTCTTTTTACTTAATGAAGCAATTTAAGCAAGGATTTAACTTATCATTTCATGTGACTTTTTGATTCCAAACTTCATGAAACTTTTCCACTTGTCAAAGTAGATGGAACTCGATGTAAGGCACATGAAGGGAGCACCTTCAACATTACTCAGGCATATATCTAAAAAGAGTCATCATATAAGCAAGGTGTGTTGTCCAAGTTAAAGTTGGGAGCTCATTTTCCATATATCACAAGCTATATGAATCTACCACCACTGAAATCATGAGGTAACACTACCAAGCATGCCAAATCAAAACAAGAATGAAGCAAAGCAATCAATCAAACAAACACATTCAGGACAGCAGTCTAGTAGTCATATGTAGAGTTCATCTAGAGTTGTTTGGGCAAGGTGGCAAGATTTGGTTGATGACCTATGCTCTCCTTCACTTAATGGGGTAATTCAAGTAAGGTTAAGTCCTATCCTTTCATGCATCCACTGGACTTCAAACTTGGTGAAACTTCTCTGAATGGTCAAGGAAACATGAGTAGAGTGGATACACATGAAAGAAGAACATGGTTAGCATATAGGCAAAGGTCATGATCAGTGGGTTGCCAGAGGATTGAGTTGAGCCTAACTTGAGAGTATTGACTTCAATAGGTAATCATCCATATATGATTAGTTCTGAGAGCTCATGGTCATGACTTGGCATGGTTTCACTTGGTGACAAAGTTGAAGTTGGGTTTACTTTCACAACATTGACCTCCACTCAATTGCAAAACCATGAACTAGGATCCATGGTCATTACTTGTTATACCTTACTTAGGTCCAAACTCAATGTATAACCTGTGCCCAACTGGTGACTAACACCTGGGGTGTTACAGCGCTCCCCCTTTGGGGCATTTCGACTCGCGCGTGGAGGTTAACGGTGTGGCCAGCGTGGGATGCCATTTTGGGCCAGCCCGGTTCTGAATTTGTCATTGGGCCAAAAACGAAGTTTGGTCTAGTCCTACTGCTCTTCAATTTCTATTAAGGACATTTAGTCATTAGAGCTTTCAGTTAGCGGTTAATTAAGCTCCAATGTGACAGTGTCAACACATTGACAATGATCACGGAAACTCGCTTTCGAGGTCAAAACTCGGTCAAACTAAACCCAACTTTTTGTATGCTCTTCCCCATTTAGTTAACTCCAACTTTTATTTTTGGACCAACTCAAGTTGTTTAACAAATTTCAGAGAACGCGAGACGTCAACCGTCATTGCTACTGAAATTCCAGACTTAGCCAAATTTGAACTCCAAAACAATATTTTAGCTATTCTTGCGAGCTCTGTTCGACTATGCTAGGGACCAAACTAGCTCTTGACCCTTAAACAAAGTTTGTTCCTCTCGATCTAAACTTCATTTTTATTTAGGTCCCACAGACATAAAAGGTCCATAATTGGCTGGTCAAGATAGGTCAAACAAGGGCATTATAAAGGTCAATTATAAGCATACCATCTCTTAGAAGCATTTTCTGGGCACTTGCTCAACATGAACCCTTCATGACTTTTGTTCATGAGTGTAAGTAGAGGTGTTTGAGCAAGGTTGCAAAGTTTGGTTGACACCACAAGCTTCTTTTTACTTAATGAAGCAATTTAAGCAAGGATTTAACTTATCATTTCATGTGACTTTTTGATTCCAAACTTCATGAAACTTTTCCACTTGTCAAAGTAGATGGAACTCGATGTAAGGCACATGAAGGGAGCACCTTCAACATTACTCAGGCATATATCTAAAAAGAGTCATCATATAAGCAAGGTGTGTTGTCCAAGTTAAAGTTGGGAGCTCATTTTCCATATATCTGACCTTAACACCTTCATCACTACTTAACATGCCATGTTTGAGCTCAAACCCACTGCTTAACTGGTGACAAACACCTGGGGTGTTACAAGAGGGGCCAAAGAAGATTGGGTGACAAAGGAAATGAATTCAACCATGAAGAGAACCAAGAAGGTTTGGATCCTGGACGGGAATGAGAAGTCCAATGGACTTTGGGGAATTTGGAGACTTGGCCAAGTTTGGGTGCATATCATGGGGTGCATCACATTGGATCATGCCATTGCCAAGTAGGTTAGTAAAGATTATGGACCCAAATTCCCCTTCCCATGTTAGGAAACTAGATTTAAATTCTAGCAATTTCAATTAGCATCTAGTTCCTTTTATGCCTAGGTTTGCATTTGCACGTTTAAATTCTTGTGATGCATACACTAGATAAATCATATGGAAGGGTTGCTCGGTTTCACTCTTACCCTTAGAGCAAACCTACATGGGTTTAAACTGATTAGGAGCACGACACATAGCTCATTTTAAATTGGTTTATTTTATATGTGCCAAAGTCTAAATTGTAGATGACTTACCCCAATTACCAACCTTAAGTGATGTTCACTTTCATGTGACATTATCTTTCAATTGGTATTTTGACCTTAAAAGTCAAATGTGCATGTCCCCTACAAGTATTCCAAACTTGTACGTACACTTTTCGGGGGAGGTTACATGTTGGAAGCTTTGAGACTAACACCTTCTTTAAGCTTATCATGTGTGTAGTAGTCTCATTGCAAGGAAAATGGAGTCCTCGGAGATAAGCATCATGTCTTCAAATTGCCTTCTTTCAGTATCAATCCAGTTGGATCTCTACATGTGGTATTCCTAAACCGATATCATTATGTTGACTTTCAATTTGGTATCTGTATATGCTTTCTCCATGCATTATATAGATTAAACTCCCTTGTGCATTAATTTATCGGTTATGCATATGCTTTGCCTTACACCATATGTGTGCATACACTTAGGGGGAGCTTAGTCTATGTAATATGACAGTCAAGTTTTGTGATCAATTCCATGCCACATATAAAGGATCACAAAATTTGATACTCCCTCTCCACTATCAAGCTTTTGGTAGAAACATTGCGGGCCTTGTTCCCTCTGGTACACGGTGGTAGCCACACCACAAACAGAGTTGGTGTGGTCTTGCAAGACTACAAGCCCCGCTGAGTACAAGCACGGTGCACGCAAGCACCTTCTTCTTCTAAAGTATGCAAACCTCACTAACTACTAGGCCTAAACCTAGAGCAAGCACATAAGCGGTGGTCTAATTAGCCTAAGCACTTCACAAAGCACCTACACTAATCACCGAGTGTATCACTAAGCACTATGCATATGGAGGGCTCCAAAGTGGTGTAGCAACACCCTACTATCTTCGCTCAGCTCTTCCACTCTTGATTTGGCTGGTTGGGGTGCCTTTTATAGCCACAAATGCGAGGACTAGCCGTTGGAGCCGCGCAGGCCATTCTGGCTATCGTTAGACTATCTGACGCTAGGACTGTCGGACCATTTGGTCTGAGTCTGACTCTCACAATGGCTCCTATGTCAGTAGCCATTAACTCGACCATTGGGGAACGTCTGCAATGCTCGGTCCAACGCCTACCGTCGGACTCGGTCCGACGCCGATTGCCCCTCTCTGGACTCTCTGTTGCCCATTGGACTCAACTTGAACTGGTCCGACGCTGCCACTATGGACAAGGTCCGACACCTATGTGAAGTGCCTGCCATCATGAATAGTGTTCACTATAGTCTGACGCCTAGTTTCCTCTGGGTCCGACGCTTCTTCCACACAGCTGATTTAGGTTTGCACCCGTCAGACTCTACCTTAATTGGTCTGACGACCTTAGGGTTTGACTCCCTATAGAAACCCCTTCTTCACTTGTTTCTTCGTGATCTTTGTGTCCAGCCTAGTTCCATCTTTGTGCCTTAAACTTTGCTTGTCTTTTAGGTCTTCAACTCAGCTTCTAATGTCTTGTTTGAGGTGTTGATCCTCCGGATTACCACTTTGCCTAAGTCTAAGCCACGTTCGCATCCTTTGAACTATATCCAAAGACACTAGCAAATTATGTTAGTCAAAATGGTCATGTTGATCATCAAACACCAAAATCCAAACTAAATGGGCTGAGGGTCCATTTTATCTCCCCCATTTTGGTGCTTGATGACAACACGACCAAAGCAAGCAAATAATAATAGATACCAAATGAAAGACCTATCTACTTGCTAGGATGCAATGCAGGGGCAAGTTTATATGATGCTAAAAGATACCAAATGAAAGGAACTTTTACTACTTATCTTGCCCTTGACAATGTCCACTTATGGTATTATGGACTTAAGCCTTCCCCTAACTCTATAATCCACTTTCCTTCCCTTCTTGGACCATTCCCAAAAAGGGCTCTCCATTTTTAACCTTTCCAACTTCCCATAACCAAAACCACTTGTGGCTTGACACCAATTGAATGTTCTTTCAAAAATTTTGAATTTGTGGATTTTGGTATTATTATGGGTTGGGCTTGCTTTTGGTCCTACAACTTCTCCCCCTTTGGACTCAAACACCGAAAAGGAAAACATTAGTAGCACAAGGGAGTATCAAATTTTGTGATCCTTTATATGTGGCATGGAATTGATCACAAAACTTGACTGTCATATTACATAGACTAAGCTCCCCCTAAGTGTATGCACACATATGGTGTAAGGCAAAGCATATGCATAACCGATAAATTAATGCACAAGGGAGTTTAATCTATATAATGCATGGAGAAAGCATATACAGATACCAAATTGAAAGTCAACATAATGATATCGGTTTAGGAATACCACATGTAGAGATCCAACTGGATTGATACTGAAAGAAGGCAATTTGAAGACATGATGCTTATCTCCGAGGACTCCATTTTCCTTGCAATGAGACTACTACACACATGATAAGCTTAAAGAAGGTGTTAGTCTCAAAGCTTCCAACATGTAACCTCCCCCGAAAAGTGTACGTACAAGTTTGGAATACTTGTAGGGGACATGCACATTTGACTTTTAAGGTCAAAATACCAATTGAAAGATAATGTCACATGAAAGTGAACATCACTTAAGGTTGGTAATTGGGGTAAGTCATCTACAATTTAGACTTTGGCACATATAAAATAAACCAATTTAAAATGAGCTATGTGTCGTGCTCCTAATCAGTTTAAACCCATGTAGGTTTGCTCTAAGGGTAAGAGTGAAACCGAGCAACCCTTCCATATGATTTATCTAGTGTATGCATCACAAGAATTTAAACGTGCAAATGCAAACCTAGGCATAAAAGGAACTAGATGCTAATTGAAATTGCTAGAATTTAAATCTAGTTTCCTAACATGGGAAGGGGAATTTGGGTCCATAATCTTTACTAACCTACTTGGCAATGGCATGATCCAATGTGATGCACCCCATGATATGCACCCAAACTTGGCCAAGTCTCCAAATTCCCCAAAGTCCATTGGACTTCTCATTCCCGTCCAGGATCCAAACCTTCTTGGTTCTCTTCATGGTTGAATTCATTTCCTTTGTCACCCAATCTTCTTTGGCCCCTCTTGTAACACCCCAGGTGTTTGTCACCAGTTAAGCAGTGGGTTTGAGCTCAAACATGGCATGTTAAGTAGTGATGAAGGTGTTAAGGTCAGATATATGGAAAATGAGCTCCCAACTTTAACTTGGACAACACACCTTGCTTATATGATGACTCTTTTTAGATATATGCCTGAGTAATGTTGAAGGTGCTCCCTTCATGTGCCTTACATCGAGTTCCATCTACTTTGACAAGTGGAAAAGTTTCATGAAGTTTGGAATCAAAAAGTCACATGAAATGATAAGTTAAATCCTTGCTTAAATTGCTTCATTAAGTAAAAAGAAGCTTGTGGTGTCAACCAAACTTTGCAACCTTGCTCAAACACCTCTACTTACACTCATGAACAAAAGTCATGAAGGGTTCATGTTGAGCAAGTGCCCAGAAAATGCTTCTAAGAGATGGTATGCTTATAATTGACCTTTATAATGCCCTTGTTTGACCTATCTTGACCAGCCAATTATGGACCTTTTATGTCTGTGGGACCTAAATAAAAATGAAGTTTAGATCGAGAGGAACAAACTTTGTTTAAGGGTCAAGAGCTAGTTTGGTCCCTAGCATAGTCGAACAGAGCTCGCAAGAATAGCTAAAATATTGTTTTGGAGTTCAAATTTGGCTAAGTCTGGAATTTCAGTAGCAATGACGGTTGACGTCTCGCGTTCTCTGAAATTTGTTAAACAACTTGAGTTGGTCCAAAAATAAAAGTTGGAGTTAACTAAATGGGGAAGAGCATACAAAAAGTTGGGTTTAGTTTGACCGAGTTTTGACCTCGAAAGCGAGTTTCCGTGATCATTGTCAATGTGTTGACACTGTCACATTGGAGCTTAATTAACCGCTAACTGAAAGCTCTAATGACTAAATGTCCTTAATAGAAATTGAAGAGCAGTAGGACTAGACCAAACTTCGTTTTTGGCCCAATGACAAATTCAGAACCGGGCTGGCCCAAAATGGCATCCCACGCTGGCCACACCGTTAACCTCCACGCGCGAGTCGAAATGCCCCAAAGGGGGAGCGCTGTAACACCCCAGGTGTTAGTCACCAGTTGGGCACAGGTTATACATTGAGTTTGGACCTAAGTAAGGTATAACAAGTAATGACCATGGATCCTAGTTCATGGTTTTGCAATTGAGTGGAGGTCAATGTTGTGAAAGTAAACCCAACTTCAACTTTGTCACCAAGTGAAACCATGCCAAGTCATGACCATGAGCTCTCAGAACTAATCATATATGGATGATTACCTATTGAAGTCAATACTCTCAAGTTAGGCTCAACTCAATCCTCTGGCAACCCACTGATCATGACCTTTGCCTATATGCTAACCATGTTCTTCTTTCATGTGTATCCACTCTACTCATGTTTCCTTGACCATTCAGAGAAGTTTCACCAAGTTTGAAGTCCAGTGGATGCATGAAAGGATAGGACTTAACCTTACTTGAATTACCCCATTAAGTGAAGGAGAGCATAGGTCATCAACCAAATCTTGCCACCTTGCCCAAACAACTCTAGATGAACTCTACATATGACTACTAGACTGCTGTCCTGAATGTGTTTGTTTGATTGATTGCTTTGCTTCATTCTTGTTTTGATTTGGCATGCTTGGTAGTGTTACCTCATGATTTCAGTGGTGGTAGATTCATATAGCTTGTGATATATGAGTAGCTAGTGCTTACTAGTAAATGTTGCAATGCCTTGCTATCAAGTGCATAAGTCAATATAGTGATGTTGTATTGTCTTGTGTTGCCTTCCTTTTGTTCATACATATGCATTGTTGCACCTCATTTAGGTACGCTAGATGAATCACGTGAAGGACATGATGTGGAGCTGAACCGAAGATGGTGTTGGTGGATTCCTCCCGAAGATGGAAGGACTTGGAGTGCATGCCTGAAGTGGAGGTGTCACCCAGATGGTGCAAGCTAACTGAATTGACCTAGTGTTGGATCCCAGGCAAGCCCCGGAGCATTCTAAGTCTCCTACCCACTCCTTTTATAAATGCACATGAGTATAACTTTTGAATGATGCATTAGGTTGATAGGAGTTGGATGAAACCGTTGGTGCATATTTTCCTACCTTGTCCACTATATATATCAATACCTGAACCCTTACTAGTATAAGTAAGACGTTCTATGCTTAGCCATGCTTAGACCGGTAGAAGTCGGGTGATTTCCTGTCACATGCGAGATATAGGTGGATAACTGGTCACGATTGGCTATATTTGCTATCGTGGAAAAGAACCATGTGATGTTATATAAATGGAGACCGGGCAGAATCTTATATGTTGGTGGTGTTGGACTTATAGTGATTCTGTCTGTGTCGATTAAGGACCGTACCGTTGTTGGAACTTCTGTCGAGATTGAACGCATGCCTAGCACTTAGCTGGTCGGATAAGTCGTTCCGACCGCGAAGCCGAGTAGCTCAACTCAGGCCGGGACCCATTCTGTATGAGTGCGTAATCAGGAAGTGAGAGCATAGACTATAGTTCAAGCATGACCTAGCTGTCCGGCGTGACGTGGGCAGGCATGAGTTGAATTCCCTGTCTACCGTGGTAAGACCTGTGTTGCGGCGCTGATCGGACCCGCGAAGTTGGTTCCTGAGTTGTACCAAGGGTGACCTGAGGCTGCCTTCGCGCAGGCATGTCTGGGTTTGTGTTAGGAATAAAACCCCAGATCTGGTTGGAATCGATTCGAATCGCCGTCTCTCCCAGATAGTGAGAAACTTGACTAGCTTCAGCATCGTAGTAACACTTGATGGAACATGATGGTTATGATGATTACGATGATAAACTGGATATGGTTACTATTGTGATGCTTATTAATCAAGTGATTGATATAGAATAGGTGCAAATCTAGCTATGACAAGCTTCACTGAAATCGATGCTAAAACTTGACTAAAATGTTGAAGGTAAGGACTCATGATAGTAATGCTCTTTTTGCAAAGTATGCTATCCAACCAACTCCAC
Source organism: Tripidium arundinaceum (assembly GCA_030439765.1). Lineage (NCBI taxonomy): Eukaryota > Viridiplantae > Streptophyta > Magnoliopsida > Poales > Poaceae > Tripidium > Tripidium arundinaceum. The sequence goes on along the minus strand of JAHUYU010002717.1, from coordinate 7,147 downwards.
TAAATAAGCCTTGCATATCCTTGAGAGTCCCTTTATTTCTCCCTTGTCGGGTAAGTCTAGTTGAGTACATTCGAGTACTCAGGGTTTATCCCACCATGTTGCAGGTGAAGTTCTCAGCTGTTGATGATGGTGGCTAATTGCCAGTGGGCTCGGCGACTCCGTATTCGTTTCTCATCTACATGCTTTTGTTGGAGGATGTCACTTAAAGCTAGCAATGTATTTCAACTTATGTTATTGTATCATTTCAAAGCTGTGTTGCTTTCTATAATCAGATTTGAACTCAGTACTGTACTATTTATTTGTGAACTCTTTGTAATATTATTTTCCGCTGCAAAACTCCGTGTATGTGATGTGTATTTACTTAATCGTGCGATCTTGGTTGTGAAGTTGATTTACCGAGGTCTTTCGGGACACTCGGCGGACTACCGGGTTTATATGAGTGCAAGTATGTGCATGTCAATGTGTGAAACGGGGACAGTTGTACTTGAGCTTGTATAAATTGGGCGGTTCTGTCACAGCTAGCATCGGAGCAGGTTAAGTATAATACTATCATATACATAGTTTTGAAACAAAGTTTTGGTTTTGAAAAACCTATTTTCAACTAAAAGTCTAGCATAGTTTTGAAAAACTTTAGATTTGATAAACTATTATGCTAGCGGCAACCTCCAGTTAAGCCCAATTAAGGACTGCTAGGTGGCAATAAGTAGACTATCACTGACTTTGGGGGAAGTTACTTTATTGCAATTCTCTTTTCGTCGTCCATACGGCGTGCTATTGTATGGGTGCCATTAACTTGGATGGTAATGTATGGATCAATTCCCCTACGCTCAGGCAAGCAGGTAAGCCGACCATTTTGCTACCCGATGGTCAAATGGTGGAGGTAGCCGACCATCTTGCTGCCCGATGGTCAATTGGTAGTGGCAGCCTTCATATAGCAATATATGAAGTATATATGTGTTGGGTGGGCTGCAATGAATTTTTTTTCTGCAGGTACGCTAACCTCGATTGCGTATATGGTAGCTAACGACTAGCTATATATCGGGAGAGTAAGTATGTCATGCCACCGACATAAGAACGTGATTGCCATCTTAGTCTGGCAAAGATTTTGTGAGGCCGAATAGGACGAGCATGCATCATGATGATTGTTGATTTGTGCATAAATATTCTCCCCTCACTTGTGTTCTAATAAGAAATAACTTGTTGCAACTTATGATCAATGTAATGTGCTAGCTTCCTTATAAGAAACTAGAAATAAATGCCTTATCCTATGTTGTGTGCATAGCCTTGTTAGGGTGTGCTATGTGATCACTTTGCCTTGCTTGTTTGCTTGCTCAAATGTGAATTAGACCATAAGCTACTAGACAATAGGAGTTCCACTTGTTGAAATAACTTGAGCCTATGTCTGTGGTTGCTAACCCTTGAATGACGTGTTAGGCCTTTCACCTCAAGTTGCCTAATAGGAGTTTCTTGCATGTGTCCGAGTGCCTTGTTATCTAGGTGGTGCCATAGTTAGTTAACCTTTTGTTCACAGTGAACCTACGAGTGCTAACGAGCCTTATCCTAGAGCAACACCCAAGTTATCATAGTGTCACGGTTATCGCCTCCAAATAAGTTCTCTTGCTAAGAAACTAGGGTTTGTGCACATGTTTGATAGGCCTTGGTTGTTGTGTTGTGAAAACCTGTACCATGCCTTTTTGTTGACCCGCTAGCCCAAGCTAAGTTTCCTCAAAAGCTTGCTTATGCCTGGGGTTTGTTCTTGTGCCTATTTGTGAAGCCATGCCCAAAAATCCTTGTTGGACCTCTCTGTTGCTTCTCCTAAAGATGATCTAGTGCAATGTTAATCTCTCTCTACCCTGTCCCTGTAATCTTTTCCTTTTAAATAGTGTCGTTGCTTTATCAGCTAAATCTCTGAGTGGTATATCGGTTCTGTCCCTTGAATCCTGCTTGTTTCATCTCCGACTTTCTTAGGTCTCTGAATGTTTATCAGTTTTGATCTTATGTTGCTGCCTAGCAAGACCAAATCTCATGTTAGACATTTAATCTGGTAATCTCCGGGGTAACCACAAGGCGCACGCGGAGTTAAAGCAAGAGTCTCATAATTGATTGCCTTGGGCAGTTAATCTATGTTCTCTCTTGTGCCGTGTCTTTACTTTGAATTCCCTCCTTGTTAGCTCCAAGCCTTGTGATCGCACGATTAAGTAAATACACATCACATACACGGAGTTTTGCAGCGGAAAATAATATTACAAAGAGTTCACAAATAAATAGTACAGTACTGAGTTCAAATCTGATTATAGAAAGCAACACAGCTTTGAAATGATACAATAACATAAGTTGAAATACATTGCTAGCTTTAAGTGACATCCTCCAACAAAAGCATGTAGATGAGAAACGAATACGGAGTCGCCGAGCCACTGGCAATTAGCCACCATCATCAACAGCTGAGAACTTCACCTGCAACATGGTGGGATAAACCCTGAGTACTCGAATGTACTCAACTAGACTTACCCGACAAGGGAGAAATAAAGGGACTCTCAAGGATATGCAAGGCTTATTTAGTGGAGTTGGTTGGATAGCATACTTTGCAAAAAGAGCATTACTATCATGAGTCCTTACCTTCAACATTTTAGTCAAGTTTTAGCATCGATTTCAGTGAAGCTTGTCATAGCTAGATTTGCACCTATTCTATATCAATCACTTGATTAATAAGCATCACAATAGTAACCATATCCAGTTTATCATCGTAATCATCATAACCATCATGTTCCATCAAGTGTTACTACGATGCTGAAGCTAGTCAAGTTTCTCACTATCTGGGAGAGACGGCGATTCGAATCGATTCCAACCAGATCTGGGGTTTTATTCCTAACACAAACCCAGACATGCCTGCGCGAAGGCAGCCTCAGGTCACCCTTGGTACAACTCAGGAACCAACTTCGCGGGTCCGATCAGCGCCGCAACACAGGTCTTACCACGGTAGACAGGGAATTCAACTCATGCCTGCCCACGTCACGCCGGACAGCTAGGTCATGCTTGAACTATAGTCTATGCTCTCACTTCCTGATTACGCACTCATACAGAATGGGTCCCGGCCTGAGTTGAGCTACTCGGCTTCGCGGTCGGAACGACTTATCCGACCAGCTAAGTGCTAGGCATGCGTTCAATCTCGACAGAAGTTCCAACAACGGTACGGTCCTTAATCGACACAGACAGAATCACTATAAGTCCAACACCACCAACATATAAGATTCTGCCCGGTCTCCATTTATATAACATCACATGGTTCTTTTCCACGATAGCAAATATAGCCAATCGTGACCAGTTATCCACCTATATCTCGCATGTGACAGGAAATCACCCGACTTCTACCGGTCTAAGCATGGCTAAGCATAGAACGTCTTACTTATACTAGTAAGGGTTCAGGTATTGATATATATAGTGGACAAGGTAGGAAAATATGCACCAACGGTTTCATCCAACTCCTATCAACCTAATGCATCATTCAAAAGTTATACTCATGTGCATTTATAAAAGGAGTGGGTAGGAGACTTAGAATGCTCCGGGGCTTGCCTGGGATCCAACACTAGGTCAATTCAGTTAGCTTGCACCATCTGGGTGACACCTCCACTTCAGGCATGCACTCCAAGTCCTTCCATCTTCGGGAGGAATCCACCAACACCATCTTCGGTTCAGCTCCACATCATGTCCTTCACGTGATTCATCTAGCGTACCTAAATGAGGTGCAACAATGCATATGTATGAACAAAAGGAAGGCAACACAAGACAATACAACATCACTATATTGACTTATGCACTTGATAGCAAGGCATTGCAACATTTACTAGTAAGCACTAGCTACTCATATATCACAAGCTATATGAATCTACCACCACTGAAATCATGAGGTAACACTACCAAGCATGCCAAATCAAAACAAGAATGAAGCAAAGCAATCAATCAAACAAACACATTCAGGACAGCAGTCTAGTAGTCATATGTAGAGTTCATCTAGAGTTGTTTGGGCAAGGTGGCAAGATTTGGTTGATGACCTATGCTCTCCTTCACTTAATGGGGTAATTCAAGTAAGGTTAAGTCCTATCCTTTCATGCATCCACTGGACTTCAAACTTGGTGAAACTTCTCTGAATGGTCAAGGAAACATGAGTAGAGTGGATACACATGAAAGAAGAACATGGTTAGCATATAGGCAAAGGTCATGATCAGTGGGTTGCCAGAGGATTGAGTTGAGCCTAACTTGAGAGTATTGACTTCAATAGGTAATCATCCATATATGATTAGTTCTGAGAGCTCATGGTCATGACTTGGCATGGTTTCACTTGGTGACAAAGTTGAAGTTGGGTTTACTTTCACAACATTGACCTCCACTCAATTGCAAAACCATGAACTAGGATCCATGGTCATTACTTGTTATACCTTACTTAGGTCCAAACTCAATGTATAACCTGTGCCCAACTGGTGACTAACACCTGGGGTGTTACAGCGCTCCCCCTTTGGGGCATTTCGACTCGCGCGTGGAGGTTAACGGTGTGGCCAGCGTGGGATGCCATTTTGGGCCAGCCCGGTTCTGAATTTGTCATTGGGCCAAAAACGAAGTTTGGTCTAGTCCTACTGCTCTTCAATTTCTATTAAGGACATTTAGTCATTAGAGCTTTCAGTTAGCGGTTAATTAAGCTCCAATGTGACAGTGTCAACACATTGACAATGATCACGGAAACTCGCTTTCGAGGTCAAAACTCGGTCAAACTAAACCCAACTTTTTGTATGCTCTTCCCCATTTAGTTAACTCCAACTTTTATTTTTGGACCAACTCAAGTTGTTTAACAAATTTCAGAGAACGCGAGACGTCAACCGTCATTGCTACTGAAATTCCAGACTTAGCCAAATTTGAACTCCAAAACAATATTTTAGCTATTCTTGCGAGCTCTGTTCGACTATGCTAGGGACCAAACTAGCTCTTGACCCTTAAACAAAGTTTGTTCCTCTCGATCTAAACTTCATTTTTATTTAGGTCCCACAGACATAAAAGGTCCATAATTGGCTGGTCAAGATAGGTCAAACAAGGGCATTATAAAGGTCAATTATAAGCATACCATCTCTTAGAAGCATTTTCTGGGCACTTGCTCAACATGAACCCTTCATGACTTTTGTTCATGAGTGTAAGTAGAGGTGTTTGAGCAAGGTTGCAAAGTTTGGTTGACACCACAAGCTTCTTTTTACTTAATGAAGCAATTTAAGCAAGGATTTAACTTATCATTTCATGTGACTTTTTGATTCCAAACTTCATGAAACTTTTCCACTTGTCAAAGTAGATGGAACTCGATGTAAGGCACATGAAGGGAGCACCTTCAACATTACTCAGGCATATATCTAAAAAGAGTCATCATATAAGCAAGGTGTGTTGTCCAAGTTAAAGTTGGGAGCTCATTTTCCATATATCTGACCTTAACACCTTCATCACTACTTAACATGCCATGTTTGAGCTCAAACCCACTGCTTAACTGGTGACAAACACCTGGGGTGTTACAAGAGGGGCCAAAGAAGATTGGGTGACAAAGGAAATGAATTCAACCATGAAGAGAACCAAGAAGGTTTGGATCCTGGACGGGAATGAGAAGTCCAATGGACTTTGGGGAATTTGGAGACTTGGCCAAGTTTGGGTGCATATCATGGGGTGCATCACATTGGATCATGCCATTGCCAAGTAGGTTAGTGAAGATTATGGACCCAAATTCCCCTTCCCATGTTAGGAAACTAGATTTAAATTCTAGCAATTTCAATTAGCATCTAGTTCCTTTTATGCCTAGGTTTGCATTTGCACGTTTAAATTCTTGTGATGCATACACTAGATAAATCATATGGAAGGGTTGCTCGGTTTCACTCTTACCCTTAGAGCAAACCTACATGGGTTTAAACTGATTAGGAGCACGACACATAGCTCATTTTAAATTGGTTTATTTTATATGTGCCAAAGTCTAAATTGTAGATGACTTACCCCAATTACCAACCTTAAGTGATGTTCACTTTCATGTGACATTATCTTTCAATTGGTATTTTGACCTTAAAAGTCAAATGTGCATGTCCCCTACAAGTATTCCAAACTTGTACGTACACTTTTCGGGGGAGGTTACATGTTGGAAGCTTTGAGACTAACACCTTCTTTAAGCTTATCATGTGTGTAGTAGTCTCATTGCAAGGAAAATGGAGTCCTCGGAGATAAGCATCATGTCTTCAAATTGCCTTCTTTCACTATCAAGCTTTTGGTAGAAACATTGCGGGCCTTGTTCCCTCTGGTACACGGTGGTAGCCACACCACAAACAGAGTTGGTGTGGTCTTGCAAGACTACAAGCCCCGCTGAGTACAAGCACGGTGCACGCAAGCACCTTCTTCTTCTAAAGTATGCAAACCTCACTAACTACTAGGCCTAAACCTAGAGCAAGCACATAAGCGGTGGTCTAATTAGCCTAAGCACTTCACAAAGCACCTACACTAATCACCGAGTGTATCACTAAGCACTATGCATATGGAGGGCTCCAAAGTGGTGTAGCAACACCCTACTATCTTCGCTCAGCTCTTCCACTCTTGATTTGGCTGGTTGGGGTGCCTTTTATAGCCACAAATGCGAGGACTAGCCGTTGGAGCCGCGCAGGCCATTCTGGCTATCGTTAGACTATCTGACGCTAGGACTGTCGGACCATTTGGTCTGAGTCTGACTCTCACAATGGCTCCTATGTCAGTAGCCATTAACTCGACCATTGGGGAACGTCTGCAATGCTCGGTCCAACGCCTACCGTCGGACTCGGTCCGACGCCGATTGCCCCTCTCTGGACTCTCTGTTGCCCATTGGACTCAACTTGAACTGGTCCGACGCTGCCACTATGGACAAGGTCCGACACCTATGTGAAGTGCCTGCCATCATGAATAGTGTTCACTATAGTCTGACGCCTAGTTTCCTCTGGGTCCGACGCTTCTTCCACACAGCTGATTTAGGTTTGCACCCGTCAGACTCTACCTTAATTGGTCTGACGACCTTAGGGTTTGACTCCCTATAGAAACCCCTTCTTCACTTGTTTCTTCGTGATCTTTGTGTCCAGCCTAGTTCCATCTTTGTGCCTTAAACTTTGCTTGT
>JAHUYU010000571.1:0-19888 GCA_030439765.1 Tripidium arundinaceum | reverse complement strand
GTCGACGGAGTTTTGCTCAAGTGTTTGAATCAAGAAGAAGCAAGGGTCCTGATGGGAGAAGTCCATGAAGGAGTTTGTGGAGCTCATCAATCGGCTTACAAGATGAAGTGGATTATTCACAGATCTAGATATTTTTGGCCGATAATGTTGGAAGATTGTTTTAAATATTACAAGGGTTGTCAAGATTGTCAAAGGTTTGGTAATGTTCAAAAATCACTAGCATCGACTATGAATCCAATTGTTAAGCCATGGCCATTTAGAGGATGGGGTATTGATCTAATCGGCCAGATTTCTCCACCATCCAGCAAAGGGCATAAATTCATCAAGTAAATCATGACATTTATGATAATAACCCTTTAGAATATCATCTTTGCACTCGTATAGGCCGATCAATTGATTAATTACCAACCGTGAATCTCCAAATACTTCAATAGCATCGGCCTTTACTTCCTGAAGAAGTTGAAGTCCTTTAAGCATAGCTTCATACTCGGCTTGATTATTAGTGGCCATTGGTTTAATAGGAAAAGCAAATTCAATACTTGCTCCCCCCCCGAGGTGAAATAATAACAATACCAATGCCACCCCCTTGTTTGCAAGATGAACCATCAAAGAACAGTGTCCACGGTATCAGCTCCAAATAGCCAATACTTGGCTTATGGTGTTGAGTCACAAAATCAGCCATTACTTGTCCTTTGATTGCTTTAGCCGATTCAAACCTTAAGGAATCGATTCGAATCACCGTCTCTCCCGGATAGTGAGAAACTTGACTAGCTTTAGCATCGTAGTAAAACTTGATGGAATCTAATGGTTATGATGACATTGAAATTTACTACACTAGATATGGTTACTATTGTTTGTTTAGCTAAATTAGTGATTGCTCTAGTGCAGGTGCAAATCTAGATATGCTTATTGAGAATAGGTATTAATTTGTTGCTAAAGATACTACATATCAAAGTTATTTCATGTAAGCCTTTATGCAAAATGTTGTCAAGCCAGCTCCACAAAGAAAAGCCTTGCATACTCCTTGGTGTCACCTTATTTCTGGTTTATGACAGGTAAGTCTAGCTGAGTACATTCTCGTACTCAGGGTTTATTCCCTCTTGTTGTAGATGACATGGTGTACCATGGGTACTGCAAGACCAGCCTTTATCCTGCTGTGGATGAGGACTAGACCATGGGGCATGGTCCATCTCAGTTATCTTTTCTATGATGCTTTTGTTGGAATATGATCATGGAACTGGCATGTAATTGAACTAAGTGTGGTGTAATTTCAAAACTACTTTGTTTCCGCTACTGGAACCTGGTTTGTAATAACTTTATGTTCACTCCGATGGATGTAAGCTACTTGCGAACTATTTGTGAATCTGTGTTGTAACATGTGGCCGGTTACGCGGAACTATGTATGATCTTGGCTTGTTGTTGGTTGGTTTGAAGTCCTTCGTGATTTCATCGGACTACCGGGTTTATATGGGCTCAAGTATGATGGTTTGATCATTTCGGTGATTGCTATTGTGCTTGTGCTCTTATAAATTGGACGGTTCTTTTACAGCTGGCATCGGAGCAGGTTCAGCATTGAACTTGTCACATGTGTAATTAAAACAAGAGTTTTTGTTTTACAAAACTTATTTTGACAACTATTAGTTGTGTTTAAAGGTGTATTCAAATAAAAAAATTTAAATCTACAGATGCCAGTGGTCATATCCTTTATGCCCAATTAAGGACTATAGGTGGCTTAATGTAAGACTAACTTGGGGGTTTATGTTTTTGCAATTTTTCTTTTCGTTGTCCATACGGTGTGAGCGCATGTTGATTCATGTGATGAACCAGCGGAATGAAGCCTGGCACGAAGAGAATATACTGAGAGCTCGGCAGAATGACCTTGAGCAGCAGTTGGCAGCTGCGGAAGAGTACAACGAGCACCTTCATGAGGAGGTTCATCTGCTACACAATCAGCTCCATCCTCTCCTTCCTCACGATGATGATGAGGAGATGGGTTCTGGTGTCACCATGGCTGAAGAGGGTGATGGCATTGGGATTAATGGACCTGAGGATGTTCCACCAGAAGAGGAAGAAGATGAAGAATTCGAGCCTGCTAATGATGAAAACGGAGGAGAGATCTTCGACACTGATTCAGAGAATGACGCGTAGTTTAGCCCGTCGATTCGCTAATGCGCTGGAACTAGTTTTTTTTTGGTGACCCTTATGCATGGTTGAGTGGCTTTGTAGTAGATTAATCTTGGGATGTAACATCGAACCCTATGTTATCCCTGGTGTCAGTTTGAAACCTCAATGGTTTGAATGTAATCGATCAGACTTGCTCATGCTCCATGTTAGTGAGCCTTTAATAAATTCCGTACTAGTTGACGGTAAAAATTTTTCTTCGTTGATGCCAAGTATATCGCATCGATGCGTCAATTGATGCGCTTGATGTGTTGTGTGGTTGTGATGAATCATTGTGTCTCTATTTGCTGTATGACTTCATTCTTTCCAATGGAATCAGCTTGGCATGATTACACAATTCATCTACAAATTTTCCACATCGTTAGTGCTCAGTGGCTATGCATTTTGCAGATGGCGTACAACCTTCGTCGTGGTCGTGGTGCTGGGGATGAGGAACCACCACCTCCTCCACCACCACCCACCCCGATAGAGCTTCTTTGAATTCGGTCTAGGTGATCCAAGCATCTTCAGGTAGGGTGGATCGATGATGACTCCACCAAATACCTGCAGGTCCTTGCAATTGATGGGCAGCATACTCCGTCTTTAGCTCATCTGTCAAGTGAAGTAGACGGAACTTCTGCTCAATAGTGTTTAGCCATTCATCAGCTTGCAGAGGTTCTTCCGCTTCCTTAAAGAGCGGGGCCCTAGTGTCGAGGAAGTCTTTGAAATCACTATACTGATTTGGTGTAGGTCCTTGACGAACCTGGCGACCATTACGGTTGGCTAGCTGACGATAGCCTCTGCCATCATGCGTTGACTTTTGACGACCGTCTGCATCAGCTCTATCGGGGTGGGTGGTGGTGGAGGAGGTGGTGGTTCCTCATCCCCAGCACCACGACCACGACGAAGGTTGTACGCCATCTGCAAAATGCATAGCCACTGAGCACTAACGATGTGGAAAATTTGTAGATGAATTGTGTAATCATGCCAAGCTGATTCCATTGGAAAGAATGAAGTCATACAGCAAATAGAGACACAATGATTCATCACAACCACACAACACATCAAGCGCATCAATTGACGCATCGATGCGATATACTTGGCATCAACGAAGAAAAATTTTTACCGTCAACTAGTACGGAATTTATTAAAGGCTCACTAACATGGAGCATGAGCAAGTCTGATCGATTACATTCAAACCATTGAGGTTTCAAACTGACACCAGGGATAACATAGGGTTCGATGTTACATCCCAAGATTAATCTACTACAAAGCCACTCAACCATGCATAAGGGTCACCAAAAAAAAACTAGTTCCAGCGCATTAGCGAATCGACGGGCTAAACTACGCGTCATTCTCTGAATCAGTGTCGAAGATCTCTCCTCCGTTTTCATCATTAGCAGGCTCGAATTCTTCATCTTCTTCCTCTTCTGGTGGAACATCCTCAGGTCCATTAATCCCAATGCCATCACCCTCTTCAGCCATGGTGACACCAGAACCCATCTCCTCATCATCATCGTGAGGAAGGAGAGGATGGAGCTGATTGTGTAGCAGATGAACCTCCTCATGAAGGTGCTCGTTGTACTCTTCCGCAGCTGCCAACTGCTGCTCAAGGTCATTCTGCCGAGCTCTCAGTATATTCTCTTCGTGCCAGGCTTCATTCCGCTGGTTCATCACATGAATCAACATGCGCTCACACCGTATGGACAACGAAAAGAAAAATTGCAAAAACATAAACCCCCAAGTTAGTCTTACATTAAGCCACCTATAGTCCTTAATTGGGCATAAAGGATATGACCACTGGCATCTGTAGATTTAAATTTTTTTATTTGAATACACCTTTAAACACAACTAATAGTTGTCAAAATAAGTTTTGTAAAACAAAAACTCTTGTTTTAATTACACATGTGACAAGTTCAATGCTGAACCTGCTCCGATGCCAGCTGTAAAAGAACCGTCCAATTTATAAGAGCACAAGCACAATAGCAATCACCGAAATGATCAAACCATCATACTTGAGCCCATATAAACCCGGTAGTCCGATGAAATCACGAAGGACTTCAAACCAACCAACAACAAGCCAAGATCATACATAGTTCCGCGTAACCGGCCACATGTTACAACACAGATTCACAAATAGTTCGCAAGTAGCTTACATCCATCGGAGTGAACATAAAGTTATTACAAACCAGGTTCCAGTAGCGGAAACAAAGTAGTTTTGAAATTACACCACACTTAGTTCAATTACATGCCAGTTCCATGATCATATTCCAACAAAAGCATCATAGAAAAGATAACTGAGATGGACCATGCCCCATGGTCTAGTCCTCATCCACAGCAGGATAAAGGCTGGTCTTGCAGTACCCATGGTACACCATGTCATCTACAACAAGAGGGAATAAACCCTGAGTACGAGAATGTACTCAGCTAGACTTACCTGTCATAAACCAGAAATAAGGTGACACCAAGGAGTATGCAAGGCTTTTCTTTGTGGAGCTGGCTTGACAACATTTTGCATAAAGGCTTACATGAAATAACTTTGATATGTAGTATCTTTAGCAACAAATTAATACCTATTCTCAATAAGCATATCTAGATTTGCACCTGCACTAGAGCAATCACTAATTTAGCTAAACAAACAATAGTAACCATATCTAGTGTAGTAAATTTCAATGTCATCATAACCATTAGATTCCATCAAGTTTTACTACGATGCTAAAGCTAGTCAAGTTTCTCACTATCCGGGAGAGACGGTGATTCGAATCGATTCCAACCAGATCTGGGGTTTTATTCCTAACACAAACCCAGGCATACCTTGCGAAGGCAGCATTAGGTCACCATTGGTACAACTCAAGAACTAATTTCGCGGGTCCGATCAGCGCCGCAACACAGGTCTTACCATGGTAGACAGGGAATTCAAGTTATGCCTACCACGGTCGCTGCCGAACAGCCAGGTCACGCTTGAACTATAGTCTATGCTCCGACTTCCTGATTGCGCACTCGAACAGAACGGGTCCCGGCCTGAGTTGAGCTACTCGGCTTCGCGGTCGGAATGACTTATCCGGCCAGCTAAGTGATAGGCATGCGTTCAATCTCAATAGAAGTTCCAAAAACGGTACGGTCCTTAACCGACACAGACGGGGATAGATCCACACCCAAGACCTCCATGCCTTGCTGCTTCTCCATCTTGGTCCCGCCCGGTCTCCATTTATTAAATCTCACGTGGTTATTCCCATGACAGCAATATAGCTCATCATGACCAGATATCCACCTATATCTCGCAGGTGACAGGAGATCACCTGACTTTTACCGGTCTAAGCATAGCTAAGCATAGTTTCGATCCTGGACCTAAATAGGGTTCAAGGTATCTTGTAGAACAAGGAGTGTATATGCAACAAGTGTTTCCAATTCAACTCCTAAAACTTAATGCATCAAACATAAAGGACTCAAGTTGGTATTTATAAATCATGGGAGACTTAGAATGCTCCGGGGCTTGCCTTTGAGGAACGAGGAAGGACGGTGGTCGGGACACTCAGGAAGGTCTTCTGGGTTGGTTCCTTCTCCCGCCTGAACCTCCTGTTCTGGGATTGCCTATTGCTCCTCCTGGGGTTCCAGGCCCACGGGTTCGAACTCGAGAAGTGTCACCCCTTCCGGAACACCTATTGCATGTATATGCACAAAATGAGTATCATGAATGTATAAGAGTTGCCATGCTAGAGGTGATGTGATGGGATGCACACAGACAGGTTGACACGAGGTAACAAGATATACAAAAACATTAGTTTAATTGATTTGACCGAGTAGGTGCATATCTCTTCCCTGATAAAGTAACAAGTACTCACCCTTCTCTAACAACCCAAGATAAAGTTTCTTATCTTCGGTAAGAGGCCTAGCACCTGCAGCAGCAAGCTACCTGAGTTAGCCTAAGCATCTATAACTAAGCATTAAGCTCACACTTAAGTAAATTTCTAGTGCAACACACATACACACACTCAAGGCCCAAAGCAATACCAACTTAATACAAACAAACAGGTCAACAGGGCATACACAATAGACCAACAGTTTGCATCAGCCTTAACTAAATCAATAAGCATCATAGTTAACCTTAATTATCTTCTTAAGTATTTATTTATGCCCTACATAATGTAGGATAAAACTGGAGCTACTACTTCTGTTGCCTAGAAAAATCTAATAAAATTACAGAGGCTTAATTGTTCCCTTAATAGTCTAATGTAAAAATTTCATATCAGTTGGATAAGTACTGTAGCCTATACAAAAATAATAAGCTAACAGATTTAATTCCACTCAAAAATATTTAGTACATTGAAAAGTGTCAAAAAGCAGATTTACTATTTTTCTTATCTTCATCATAGTACAAGAACATTGTACAAAAATATTCATGCTTTAATAATTCATATATTTTCCTCTACAAAATTCACAAGGTAAAGCAATTAATTAAGCTAAATTGCAAAAGCATAATTTATCCCTGATTACTATAGGTTTAATATTTTTCCTAGCTAAAGCATGTCAAGACAAGACTAAGAAAATTGGAATCACAGTTTAGCCCTTACCAATAATTAGTTATGCATTTTACAAGATAAATAGGAGTTAATAAAGTAAATGATAACTAAATAATTTATCACTAAACATTATAAGTTTCATATTTTTAATAGGTAGTATTTCTCAAGACAAAGCCAGCAAAATTGGAATCACTCAAATTGGATCTTTAAAACTCAAGATATGGATTTTACAAACATTACATGAATTTCTGGAAAACAATAAAAGAAAAACAAAATAAACACCAAGGGGCTGACGGCTGGGCCCCACTGGTCAGTGGCATAGAGAACAGGGGCGGTGCTCGGCCAGTGGTTACTCGCCGGCGGCGAGGTCTCCGGTGGCGAGAAGCACACCACTAGACTCAACTCGGACCCCCGCACCTCCTAGGCTAGATGGTTGGACCTGAAACGGTGGTTAGAGGTGGCGGCGGCGGCATTGGCGGCGCAAGGCGACTGTGGTCCGGCCATCTCCGGCAATGGCGTGACCAAGGATGGGATGCTATGGCTTTAGTAGACCTAGGCGAAGCTCCAGGCCAAATCTATTGGCCCATAGTTGCTCCGGCGAAGCAGGCCACGCGCACGGGTCACCGGCGGCAAGCACAACAGCGGCGAGGCACATTCAGGCGAGCTACGTGGATTAGAGTTGAATGGGATGGCTCGGCGAGCATCTACAGCTCACGGCGCGGCTCTAGGGCTGGCTCGCTTGGCGTGAAAAGCTACGGTGAGCTCTGGCCACGTGCACGGCCGTGCGGCGGCGGGGCATGACGGCGGCGAGGCCGTGTTCCGGTGAAGTCAGTGCGGTAGCGTTTGAAAGGGCTACGGTTTGAGCATCTACGGTCGACGAGGAACACGAGGTGCGAGAGAGATCGAGAGGAGCAGCTCTGGTTTGCTCTGGCCACGGCGAGCTCGAGCTCGGCGGCCATGGCGATGGTGGCGAGCACGCGGCATTAGCCTTAAGGCTTTACCTGTGCTCAGTAGGTGCCGAAAACGGGTCGAGGAGATGCGGTGGCTCAAGGCGGAGCTATGTGCACAAGCGAGAGAGCAGTGGTGCAGTGGTGGTGGCTCACTGCAGCGGCGAAGTCACGGCGGTGGTGCTGCCGTCGCGGCTCTCGGTGGCAGAGGCAAGAACGAGCAGGAGGGAGCGTGGGAAGAAGTGGGCGAGTGGGAGAGAGAGCGCATCCACGCGCTGCCTTTAGCGCCCACGCGGCCGCGGCGCTGGCCCAACGCCGGCGTACAGCAGCCACGCGGCAGCCGGTGGCTGTGGCCTGTCGGCCACTGCCCCCCCCCCTTCCTCGATTCAGATTAGGATGAAGCCGACTGACAGGGGATTTTCAAGCATCATTAAACACTAATCCGAGGCATGTTAGCACAAACTCCATTAACAAAAGTTGTAGAGCTACATGTAAGCTCCAACTTTACTTACAACAGTTTGGTTTGGTTCGGCCTGGATTTCAAACTATGAAGCTCCAAAGTACCCTACTTGAAAACTAAAGTACCACACATGACTTAGTGAAAAAGCTAAGTGTTGAAATCAGTGTTGATTTTCATTTGTGAGCTCATTTTGACAATGTTAGGCACATTTTCATGACATGACCCTTAAACAAAGTTTGTTCCACATAAAAGTTGCTACAACTTTCATTAAGGGTGCATAGCCATGCAAACATTTTGTGCTACTGTTTCAATTAGGTCAAACAAAAGAGGTTCTAGGCCAAAATTAGTCAAACCAACACTTAGAAGCATAATTAAACCACATCATCAACATGAACATTGTTCCATTTGCTATCCTAAGTGTAGCTAAGGTGTTTTAGTGACCAAACATCCATTCTTTAAAAGAAATGCATAAACCATACTCACCAATTAAGCACACAGATCAATTATTTCATGTAAAAAGATAAGATAACCATGTGTGATTTCATGTGCATGATGCCATATGATGAATCATGCTTCATGATCATGCTAATGCCAATGCAAAATGTGGAGCTCAACATCTGGGATGTTACTTGTAGCCAGGTGAGTGGGCCTTTCTTCTCATTTTCTTATTTGTGCTTTCTCTGAATGCGTATTTGACTATATTTCCACCATTTCCATGTTTGTGTCCTGCAAAACACTAATCTTCCAATACATGTGGAAATATGTCAATATAAATAATATATGTGTGCAAGATATGCTAGTCTTATCCTTTTTGTATCTTATTTGGTGGTCAGATTTGGTCGATAAGGACCGCCAACAATAAGCCTCCACTTCGATTGAACTACGGCTATCTCCTTGACTCGCCATTCATGACCAAGAATGGTGATCCCGGCCGCCCGACAATTAAGTGCTCCATTGGACCACAAGTCTTCCACAACGCCTTCTGTGACCTTGGATCGAGTGTGAACATCATGTCTAAGGTAATGTATGAAAATCTATTAGGAGGTCCATTGCAAGCCACTTTTATGCGTCCATAGATGGCCGATCAAACCATCCAATTCCCCAAGGGACTAGCCAAGGACATCTTGCTGAAACTCCGCGATGAGTATGTCCCCGCGGATTTCATAGCATTGGACATGGGGGCTGATGAAGACACGCCTCATCCTTGGACGGCCATTCCTCAACACCGCGAATGCCTGCATCTATGTGGGGTCTAGAACAAATTAAATTCCTCATTGAAGGTAGGAGCGTGCATTTTGCTTTTAATGATTATACTAACAAACAAGTTAAGGCAACCTGGACTAAGAGAAAACCATGATCCACCCCATGGAAGGAGAGTCAAAATCCATAGGAAAAGAAGGATGAACCTGCCAAACCAAAACCACAACCGAAACCCGCCAGGGTTTTGGTGGAGGAAGGTGGCGCCACCACCAAGGTCTCCATCTCCAGGACCGATCGAGGCACCCAAACAATGAACCCGACGGAGAAGTCTTGCTCTAGGGGCTTAAAATCATGAGCCCTCGCTGAAAGGTATTTGATATTTATCTCAAATTTACTTTCCAATTGCATTTACTTTTAGCATTTTCTTTTGAATTTTTCATGTTTGAATTTTTGACAAACCTTGAGAAGATGTTTTTCACCAAAAATTGAGTTTTCAGAGGGAAGAGAGGGGTCAGCTGACCCCCCCTATGACACCCATTTTCACTTTTTCATTTTGGGAGATATGCTCTGGTGAAGTGGGAGAAAAAAGAAAAGAAAAGCAAAAGAAAAAGAGGAGAGGACATGGTCGGCCGACCATGCTCTTGTGCCTTGTCCCACTTTCCATGCATGGGGAACAAAACATGTTTTGAGATGAAACAAAGAAAGAAAAAGCAAAAGAAGATGGGATAGAGGGGGGGGGGTCGGCCGACCACGCTTCCTAGGGTTTCACCAACTTTCACTTCTGCTTTTGCTTTTGTCTGGAATCTTGGTAAGCATAGAGTTCGAATTTTTGGAAGAAGGGAGAAGAGGGGGGTCGGCCCCCCTTGGTGGCTCCGAGCCATCACCTTTCATGGCCATACAAGGCCATGCAAGGGTGCTTCTCTTCCATACTTAAAACCTTCATGATCCTTCTTACTCACATCTCTCCATCTCTCTCAAGTTCTTGTGAAAGCTCTTCTGAAGTTTAGATCTTTAGTTAGCCACAAAATAAGAAAACCCAAAAACATTTTCCTAGTTTTTAGTTGCATTTTCAAGCTTGTCTTGATTCTTGTTGCTCTCACAAGAACGTTTTGTGGAGGCAACCATGCCCCGTAAGGACTAGTAAGTCCTGATGACTAATGCTAACACTAATCCCTTGTCATTCTAGTTGTGTTCTTGTGTTTTTCTTGTTGTAGGATGAAGAACCCATTCAAGCAAGTGGTGAAGAAGGTGAAGAATGCCGCTGGAGGGAGCTCATCCAGGCGCTCCCACTATTCCCATGAAGGCTCACAAGGAGGAGCTTCATCTCGTGACATCGAGATGCAACTCTCGAGGTCACGGGATGAAGGAGCTTCTGCCCGCTTATTTGGAGTGACTGAAGAAATGCTGAGAGATGGGCAAAGCTACGAAGGGCAACACTATGGCGCATATGGGCAAGTGCCACCAAGTAGTGAAAACTACTATGGTGAGCATGAGCAAGTGCCGCCTAGTAATGATCTTGATGCGGAAGATGCACCTCCAACAAGGATGCAAGATCCTGAGATAGGACTGTGGTTCACGCCACAAGAGTACCAAGTCTTCACCACCCTTCGAACGTGCACCTTCGAACATACCAAGGTATTTGATCGAGACCTACTCGCTAAAACAGGTATTGAAATGAATCAAAATTTCAAAACATGAAATTCCAACTCTTTTGCCCCTCTATCATAGTCCTAGGATATCTCGGCTATCACGGGCATCCAAATTTTAGCTGATTACAGAGTCAGACAACATCAGAGTACATAAATAGGAATAAAACTAGGCTAATTACAACCCCTCTGGACTAAAATTAAACAAAACTCCGGTATTCTAATCGTAGCAGCGAAGCTTAGCGATTCTCTAATCCATGGGCATCCTAGAGAGTAGATCGCAAACCAACTACTAATCTCAACATCACTGCAAGTCTAGAAATCTGCACACCACCAGATGTGTGCTAGCCATGGTCAAGACCAAAGAGCTTTAGAGGAAAATAGAAAGTAAAGGGATCAAGTGATCCTAATAGTTTGGCTGTAGTTTGCATCCTTAGCGCATGCAGAATAGCATCAAAAATATATATAATATATCTTATCTAATCCCAATCCATACTCTCATTCTCACCAACCACTCAGTCATCACATCTCACATCTCACCTCCCATCATCCCTCTCATCACCCTCATACTCTCAGTCTAAGCGATGAGGCAGCCTCCGCATGCCCCTCATCTCAATGGCCTCAAGCCGGACATGTCTTTGGGGGCGAGAAGCAAGCACAAGAGAAGCTAAAGGGCCAAAATAGGTCATAGGAAAATCGATCCTAACCAAAGAATCGCGGCTATACATATAGTTTTAACTCTATAGAGTGTGTACACCAGTACCACAAGATTGCCAGACGCTGGTCGACACTCAACAAACACCACTCAAGAATTAGCACATTCCGCACCAGACTGCCCCCAAGTGGAGTAGCATACGACGCGATGCATACGCTTGGGATCATGATTAGGGTAGCAGGAAAGCCCACCGCATCCTTCTCACTATGCTCCTAGGGCCTAAAAACCCTGTGCACCTTTTCTCCCACAGAATTGGCTTAGTCCGTACTAACTCAACAGAACGGACCCCACGTCATTTGAGGCTTGCAGTGTGCACGTTTACAAATACCCGATCGCCAGGCATCAGCCCTACCCTTAATGGTCGGAGCAAGCACCTTCCACCAACACGTGACCCACCACTCATGGGTGGCCATCTCCTCAACGCCTGTCTTATATCCAACATGTCCACAATAACCACAAAAACTAGAACCAGGGCACACCATGCACCCCTGTGCACCCCTCCAAGATAATCCTCTCACTCCAGCCGATATCACCGAAGAAAGGGGTCAAGACAAGGAATATCTCCAAAGCTCCTCAAACACCTCCACCCACATGGGATTCGACGCTCCCGTCGCGCCAACCTACCATCTATCCCACAGGGAAGCCTCACGGCCTACCTCATTCCACCAACCACATCATCGGACCATCCATCACACATCACATAACAAGGCACATATGTAATTATGATGGAAGTAAATGCAAGCAAGCAGGTAGGCATATATATAAGTGCGAGTGCGAAGCTAGGTAGTCAGGGTGAAGAGGTTTTCAATCAAGGCAATCAAGGCTCAGGCAATAGCATGCATCACATATACTAGCAAATGAATAAATGTAAAGAGCTATCAATTCTATTTTGCAATGCCTAATAGGATTCTCTAAATAAGGGTGTTGCCATGACACCTGCGATGTCGAGGAAGTAGTGGTACTCATCTTCGAAAGTCGATGTCGTCCACCAATAGGGTCCATCACCTCCAAGTGCATTGTCAAATCCATCCGAGCTCAAGTCATCGCTACGCAAACAAATGCCACGAACGGCAACCAATAAGAATCAATAAAACCATAACAAAACTTACTCAAAAGGACACAAGAACTACGCCTACTAACTTCTAATCCTTGTGCAATGACGAAAAAATGTTGCAATAGGCCCAATTTGGTTGCAAAAGGTAGATGTTGCAACCAAATCGCATTCATTGCAATGGTTGCAAAAAGTCACGTTGCAATAAGGTATTGTAACCATTGCTAGTTTGGTGTTGCAACTGTTGGGGTTTCTTGCAACCATAGGTGTCCGTTGCCAAGCATGGCAATAGCACGTTGTCGCAATGTTCACGGTTGTGGCAAGATAAGCACTTGCCATGCCTGTCTTCGTAGCAAGAGGTGGTACATGCAACGATCGATAGCGTAGCAATAGATTCAATTGCCACGAACAACGTCATTGCAATAGTCTGTATTGCCACGCTAGAATTTTGTTGCATAAGGTGTTATTGCCATGACCTCCATGCCATGGCAAGTACACCATTTGCCACATAATTTTATTCGTTGCGAGAGATCATACGTTATTGCCAAGGTCGTTGTGCCGTGGCAAGAGTAGCATTTGCCATGCAATTTTATTTGTTGCGAGAGATCATATGTTATTGCCACTGTCATTGTGCTGTGGCAATAGTATCATTTGCCACGTAATTTTATTCATTGCAAGAGATCATATGTTATTGCCACAGTGGTCATGTCGTGGCAATATTACCATTTGCCACGTAATTTTATTCTTTGCCATAGATTGTATTGCCACGCAAGTGAGTTCATTGCCATATATCATATTGCCACGCATAGCAGCTCGTGAGCAAGTGTGGCAACGGTTAAGTGCGCAGGCCAACTACTATAGACGCGCAGTAAGAACAAACATCTGTCGTTACTTACAGACGCATATACAGCAAGACACGTCGACTCCAAAAACAAAGCCTACAGATGCGTGTTACAAACAAGCATCTGTAATATAATACACGTCTGTAATAAGTGAGATTGATACAGACACGTGTTTAGTATGCGCGTCTCTAGCTTTTCAACCTGTTATCTAAGACTCAAAAAAGACCATGCGCGTCTACAATAGTCCTTCTTGATACAGTCGTGTGTTAAGAACACGCGTCTCTAAGACTGTGTCAGACGCACGTTACCTACGCACTTCTCCTACGCGCGTCTGTAATAAGCTCTTATTACAGACATGTGTTGACCTCGCCGGGCCGGCGACCCCGCTGGCAACTTACTACAGACACACGGGGGGAAAGCGTCTGTAAACTCATAATACAGACGCTCGTTTGTGTGACGTCAGTAGGGGCGCTGTGGAATATGTGCCTTTTTTACAGAGTGCTGGCTGCAGGGAGTTGAAGGGCCGCGACGCCGCTGGCTGCAGGGAAGAGCGACGACGACGCCGCTGGCTGCAGCCTGCAGGGAAGGGCAGCGTGCCTGCGGGGAAGGGCAGTGTGGCGGTGTGGCTGCAGGGAAGGGCGACGGCATGGCTGTAGAAAGAGGCCGCGGCTACACCTGGGAAGTCGATCGTAAACGGGTCTACATTAATTAATATAGGTTCCTATGGCTAGCAATGACACAAACACATATATGGTCTACTGGTAAGTACCAAGCGTTTGGACCTTAAGATCTCAGGGTTGAAACCTACAGGTAGCATTTTTTTTCATTTTTTTTGCTTAACCTTGTGGTCGAGAACCTTAGGTCTTGTAGTGATGCAATTTTTAGTTGCTATATGTACAATCTTTTTGCAACGCAAGCGACTATTACATAGAACAAAATATATTCATTGCAATATAGACGGGCTATTGCAACCATCAACTAAAGAGTTGCAATACCATCTTAGTATTGCAACGCCAATAAAACTACACGCAACGCAAATCAAATCGTGGCAACAATGACCACTTATTGCAACTGTTCTACAATTGGTTGCGATAACACTTACTTTTCTCAATGATCTCCATACTTAGGGCCACGAAACAATTTGCGTGGTAAAAATCCCATCTATCGCAACCGAAAGTTCAAATGGTTGCGATAACACCCCATGTTGCAACCAAATATTGTCATTGTGACAAAAAAACGTGGCATAAGAGTTAGAAGTTACTAGTGTGCACTAGGAGGTAGGGCAAGATTTTAGAAAAATTAAAATTGGTTTCATAATTTTCGAAGCTAGGATGAATTTTCTATGAATTTTGATGATGGAAGGGTTTTTTGAAAAAACATAAAAGGGAAATAGGGCAGGAATCGGATGGGCTGTTTTGCTCTGCTGGCGGCCTATGAGCAAAAGGGTTGAAGGGGGGGGGGGTTCTCACGCGGGCCGCGGATTCCGGCTTGGGCCTGGCACTACCGGTGCTAGGCCCGAGAGGGGAAGAGGAGCCAGTCCAGTGGGTGATGTGCCGGACGTCCTGGGAATCTTGTGGTACTGGTGTACACACTCTATAGAGTTAAAACTATATGTATAGCCGCGATTCTTTGGTTAGGATCGATTTTCCTATGACCTATTTTGGCCCTTTAGCTTCTCTTGTGCTTGCTTCTCGCCCCCAAAGACATGTCCGGCTTGAGGCCATTGAGATGAGGGGCATGCGGAGGCTGCCTCATCGCTTAGACTGAGAGTATGAGGGTGATGAGAGGGATGATGGGAGGTGAGATGTGAGATGTGATGACTGAGTGGTTGGTGAGAATGAGAGTATGGATTGGGATTAGATAAGATATATTATATATATTTTTGATGCTATTCTGCATGCGCTAAGGATGCAAACTACAGCCAAACTATTAGGATCACTTGATCCCTTTACTTTCTATTTTCCTCTAAAGCTCTTTGGTCTTGACCATGGCTAGCACACATCTGGTGGTGTGCAGATTTCTAGACTTGCAGTGATGTTGAGATTAGTAGTTGGTTTGCGATCTACTCTCTAGGATGCCCATGGATTAGAGAATCGCTAAGCTTCGCTGCTACGATTAGAATACCGGAGTTTTGTTTAATTTTAGTCCAGAGGGGTTGTAATTAGCCTAGTTTTATTCCTATTTATGTACTCTGATGTTGTCTGACTCTGTAATCAGCTAAAATTTGGATGCCCGTGATAGCCGAGATATCCTAGGACTATGATAGAGGGGCAAAAGAGTTGGAATTTCATGTTTTGAAATTTTGATTCATTTCAATACCTGTTTTAGCGAGTAGGTCTCGATCAAATACCTTGGTATGTTCGAAGGTGCACGTTCGAAGGGTGGTGAAGACTTGGTACTCTTGTGGCGTGAACCACAGTCCTATCTCAGGATCTTGCATCCTTGTTGGAGGTGCATCTTCCGCATCAAGATCATTACTAGGCGGCACTTGCTCATGCTCACCATAGTAGTTTTCACTACTTGGTGGCACTTGCCCATATGCGCCATAGTGTTGCCCTTCGTAGCTTTGCCCATCTCTCAGCATTTCTTCAGTCACTCCAAATAAGCGGGCAGAAGCTCCTTCATCCCGTGACCTCGAGAGTTGCATCTCGATGTCACGAGATGAAGCTCCTCCTTGTGAGCCTTCATGGGAATAGTGGGAGCGCCTGGATGAGCTCCCTCCAGCGGCATTCTTCACCTTCTTCACCACTTGCTTGAATGGGTTCTTCATCCTACAACAAGAAAAACACAAGAACACAACTAGAATGACAAGGGATTAGTGTTAGCATTAGTCATCAGGACTTACTAGTCCTTACGGGGCATGGTTGCCTCCACAAAACGTTCTTGTGAGAGCAACAAGAATCAAGACAAGCTTGAAAATGCAACTAAAAACTAGGAAAATGTTTTTGGGTTTTCTTATTTTGTGGCTAACTAAAGATCTAAACTTCAGAAGAGCTTTCACAAGAACTTGAGAGAGATGGAGAGATGTGAGTAAGAAGGATCATGAAGGTTTTAAGTATGGAAGAGAAGCACCCTTGCATGGCCTTGTATGGCCATGAAAGGTGATGGCTCGGAGCCACCAAGGGGGGCCGACCCCCCTCTTCTCCCTTCTTCCAAAAATTCGAACTCTATGCTTACCAAGATTCCAGACAAAAGCAAAAGCAGAAGTGAAAGTTGGTGAAACCCTAGGAAGCGTGGTCGGCCGACCCCCCCCCCTCTATCCCATCTTCTTTTGCTTTTTCTTTCTTTGTTTCATCTCAAAACATGTTTTGTTCCCCATGCATGGAAAGTGGGACAAGGCACAAGAGCATGGTCGGCCGACCATGTCCTCTCCTCTTTTTCTTTTGCTTTTCTTTTCTTTTTTCTCCCACTTCACCAGAGCATATCTCCCAAAATGAAAAAGTGAAAATGGGTGTCATAGGGGGGGTCAGCTGACCCCTCTCTTCCCTCTGAAAACTCAATTTTTGGTGAAAAACATCTTCTCAAGGTTTGTCAAAAATTCAAACATGAAAAATTCAAAAGAAAATGCTAAAAGTAAATGCAATTGGAAAGTAAATTTGAGATAAATATCAAATACCTTTCAGCGAGGGCTCATGATTTTAAGCCCCTAGAGCAAGACTTCTCCGTCGGGTTCATTGTTTGGGTGCCTCGATCGGTCCTGGAGATGGAGACCTTGGTGGTGGCGCCACCTTCCTCCACCAAAACCCTGGCGGGTTTCGGTTGTGGTTTTGGTTTGGCAGGTTCATCCTTCTTTTCCTATGGATTTTGACTCTCCTTCCATGGGGTGGATCATGGTTTTCTCTTAGTCCAGGTTGCCTTAACTTGTTTGTTAGTATAATCATTAAAAGCAAAATGCACGCTCCTACCTTCAATGAGGAATTTAATTTGTTCTAGACCCCACATAGATGCAGGCATTCGCGGTGTTGAGGAATGGCCGTCCAAGGATGAGGCGTGTCTTCATCAGCCCCCATGTCCAATGCTATGAAATCCGCGGGGACATACTCATCGCGGAGTTTCAGCAAGATGTCCTTGGCTAGTCCCTTGGGGAATTGGATGGTTTGATCGGCCATCTATGGACGCATAAAAGTGGCTTGCAATGGACCTCCTAATAGATTTTCATACATTACCTTAGACATGATGTTCACACTCGATCCAAGGTCACAGAAGGCGTTGTGGAAGACTTGTGGTCCAATGGAGCACTTAATTGTCGGGCGGCCGGGATCACCATTCTTGGTCATGAATGGCGAGTCAAGGAGATAGCCGTAGTTCAATCGAAGTGGAGGCTTATTGTTGGCGGTCCTTATCGACCAAATCTGACCACCAAATAAGATACAAAAAGGATAAGACTAGCATATCTTGCACACATATATTATTTATATTGACATATTTCCACATGTATTGGAAGATTAGTGTTTTGCAGGACACAAACATGGAAATGGTGGAAATATAGTCAAATACGCATTCAGAGAAAGCACAAATAAGAAAATGAGAAGAAAGGCCCACTCACCTGGCTACAAGTAACATCCCAGATGTTGAGCTCCACATTTTGCATTGGCATTAGCATGATCATGAAGCATGATTCATCATATGGCATCATGCACATGAAATCACACATGGTTATCTTATCTTTTTACATGAAATAATTGATCTGTGTGCTTAATTGGTGAGTATGGTTTATGCATTTCTTTTAAAGAATGGATGTTTGGTCACTAAAACACCTTAGCTACACTTAGGATAGCAAATGGAACAATGTTCATGTTGATGATGTGGTTTAATTATGCTTCTAAGTGTTGGTTTGACTAATTTTGGCCTAGAACCTCTTTTGTTTGACCTAATTGAAACAGTAGCACAAAATGTTTGCATGGCTATGCACCCTTAATGAAAGTTGTAGCAACTTTTATGTGGAACAAACTTTGTTTAAGGGTCATGTCATGAAAATGTGCCTAACATTGTCAAAATGAGCTCACAAATGAAAATCAACACTGATTTCAACACTTAGCTTTTTCACTAAGTCATGTGTGGTACTTTAGTTTTCAAGTAGGGTACTTTGGAGCTTCATAGTTTGAAATCCAGGCCGAACCAAACCAAACTGTTGTAAGTAAAGTTGGAGCTTACATGTAGCTCTACAACTTTTGTTAATGGAGTTTGTGCTAACATGCCTCGGATTAGTGTTTAATGATGCTTGAAAATCCCCTGTCAGTCGGCTTCATCCTAATCTGAATCGAGGAAGGGGGGGGGGGCAGTGGCCGACAGGCCACAGCCACGCTTCCTAGGGTTTCACCAACTTTCACTTCTGCTTTTGCTTTTGTCTGGAATCTTGGTAAGCATAGAGTTCGAATTTTTGGAAGAAGGGAGAAGAGGGGGGTCGGCCCCCCTTGGTGGCTCCGAGCCATCACCTTTCATGGCCATACAAGGCCATGCAAGGGTGCTTCTCTTCCATACTTAAAACCTTCATGATCCTTCTTACTCACATCTCTCCATCTCTCTCAAGTTCTTGTGAAAGCTCTTCTGAAGTTTAGATCTTTAGTTAGCCACAAAATAAGAAAACCCAAAAACATTTTCCTAGTTTTTAGTTGCATTTTCAAGCTTGTCTTGATTCTTGTTGCTCTCACAAGAACGTTTTGTGGAGGCAACCATGCCCCGTAAGGACTAGTAAGTCCTGATGACTAATGCTAACACTAATCCCTTGTCATTCTAGTTGTGTTCTTGTGTTTTTCTTGTTGTAGGATGAAGAACCCATTCAAGCAAGTGGTGAAGAAGGTGAAGAATGCCGCTGGAGGGAGCTCATCCAGGCGCTCCCACTATTCCCATGAAGGCTCACAAGGAGGAGCTTCATCTCGTGACATCGAGATGCAACTCTCGAGGTCACGGGATGAAGGAGCTTCTGCCCGCTTATTTGGAGTGACTGAAGAAATGCTGAGAGATGGGCAAAGCTACGAAGGGCAACACTATGGCGCATATGGGCAAGTGCCACCAAGTAGTGAAAACTACTATGGTGAGCATGAGCAAGTGCCGCCTAGTAATGATCTTGATGCGGAAGATGCACCTCCAACAAGGATGCAAGATCCTGAGATAGGACTGTGGTTCACGCCACAAGAGTACCAAGTCTTCACCACCCTTCGAACGTGCACCTTCGAACATACCAAGGTATTTGATCGAGACCTACTCGCTAAAACAGGTATTGAAATGAATCAAAATTTCAAAACATGAAATTCCAACTCTTTTGCCCCTCTATCATAGTCCTAGGATATCTCGGCTATCACGGGCATCCAAATTTTAGCTGATTACAGAGTCAGACAACATCAGAG
>JAHUYU010000384.1:0-21414 GCA_030439765.1 Tripidium arundinaceum | reverse complement strand
CATCATGCATGTGAAATTCAAATAGGAAATCAACTTGTGAAGAAACTGACCAAAAACTGCACACTGCTTGTTTTGACGGAGTGTCCATCATTATTGATAGAGTGTTCATTGAGACTTCTGCACAAACCGATAGTTGTCAGACAATTGTCAGGCACTTCGTGCACTGATGGAGCGTCCGCCAGAAATGACAGACTATCCGTCAATTCAGTCCATGCAGAAATACTTAGGTGTCAATGGCAGGTTTCCCTTGGCCCCACCTATCAGCACAGCTGTCCATCTCGTAGGAGGCCCAACACAGAGTACCAGCAGAGCAATCAACTCATTCTCCCACTCTCACTCTCTCTCTGGCTCACACACACTCTCTCTCTACACTCTCTCTCACACTCTCAAGAAAGAAAGAGCAAGGGAGGAGGAAGAAGGGGTGATTGGAGACCACCAGTAGCTGAAGGACACCATGGAGTGCATCTAGAGGTCAAGCAGCAACAAGAGGTGGGGGTAGAATAGGGAGGAGCCCTCTCTTCCTCACCACATTGGAGCTAGGAGGAGAAGAGCAAGCAAGAAGAGGAGCTCGAGTCCCCAAAGGCCAGATCCAACTCTTGGACTGCATTGGAGAGCTTCACATGCATCACCTTGCAGCCTTTGGTAAGCTCTAATCAAGCTAAGCACCATTTCTTACTTCACTTTGTCACAAACACCTAGAAACCATCACCATGACCTAGGGTTAGTTTGCACACAATATAGCTCCCAATGACCAACTAGATATGCTCTAGAGAATGCTAGAGACACACTCTAGAGATGAATTAGACATGCAGAACCCTAGACTAAGATTTCAATTTCGAGATGTATATCTCTGCATTGTCCAACATTTCACGGACCGTCCACCATTCTTGACGGAAGGTTCTGTCAATGCAAATGCATAGCCAAAACACTTAGGCAGTTAACTCAAGAATTTTATGGAGCATCCGCCATTGTCGACGAAACGTTCCGTAACTTCTCTCACAGACATAGAGAGGTTGGAGATCACAGACTTAAGTGATGGACTCTCCATCAATTCCCATGGAGCATCTGGTAGAATATTTCTAGCTATAATTCCAAACCCAAGAGCAGCTAGTTTGTCATGGAGCCTCCACCACCACTAACGGGACATTCTATGATGGCTGCTTAACACTTAGAAAACTAAAGAGGCTATAGACCTGTTCTGATGGAGCATCCGTCAAATTTGACTAAACGTCCTGTCAAAACTTTCATAGACCAGAAACACCCAGAGGCTGTAGACTTGTGTCACAGAGCGTCCACCCTCACTGATGGAGCGTCCGCCCTCACTGACGGAGCATCCGCGACCACCACACAGACTTAGTCACTTGAAACACCTAAGTTATAGAACTGACGGAGTGTCTGTGATTTTCCACGGAGTGTTCGTCTGAATTATAAAGTATAGTACCCCAAACTATTTAGCTTCGGGTTCTGTCAATTAATTTCACGAAGCGTTCGAGGTCAAGGACAGAGTCTCCATGAAGCCAAACATTTAGAAACTTTCACTAACTTGTTGACGGACCATAACCACAGAGCATCCGTCCCTATTGACGGAGTGTCCATCAAGCTAGTCGATAGAACACTTACACTATGTCACCCACACTTGTTATATATGATTAAACCCTAATCAAACAACATCACAGCATATCATGTCATGTCATTTACTTTATGCACTATACTCATCAAGCATCATGCATTCACTAGGTGAAGAGGGCTCCCTAGAGGTTGTTGTAGAGGAGGCTCAAGCCACCTGAAACCGTTCAAGGCAGGCCCCCATGCATCCCTATCTTTTGCTAATGAATTAATGAACTATTATTACTTAATGCATTGTTATATTACAATATTACTAGTCTACCTATGGATTCCTAATTGAGCTTTCATACCTTGATTATACCACACCACTTAACATTGGTTGTTTACTTTCAATTATCGAATAACTCATGCTTAGTTTGCTTAGACGGTGGAAGACGAGTTAATGATGGGTTTCTCATCACTCGCATGTTATAGGGCATGATTGTCCACTAAAGCAACATAAAGGGGTTATGATCTAAAACTTGACTCATGATGAGGTTAATGTTGATGAATGGTCGGCGAGGGGTTGGGTCATGGTAAGACGGGTGATGGTCTTGGATGACATAGCTCACTAACCGATTAAGGACCAAGTGACGAGAGTCAAACATAAGGGGAGAGAGGCTCCCGAACGAGAGACCCCCGACCGACGCCTCTAGGATCGCTCGGGGGCTATACGCATCGGGTACGCTCGCGCGTACCTTCCAGTCAAGGTTAGGCAGGGCCCGAGCTCGCCCACCGCCTCCGCTCAGGGCTCGGGGGCTCAGCAAGGCCCCGAGCTCCCGACCAACAAAAGCTCGAGCATGGCCATAACTCGACCCTAGCTCGGCCCGACCAACAGGCGCGGGGCGCTGTCGACCACTCCATCGACAGAGTCATGCAGACGGCGTGACACAACACAACAAACGGCTTCTCCAACTCCAGGGGCGCTGGGCTCCCGGGCCCGCTCGTCAGCCCTTGAGCTGGGGTGCCTTCACCATGAAGGAAGCCTTGAGAAGGCTCACCTAGTGGAGGCCGATCCGCAACAGACAGTCCTTGGCGGTCAAGCGCCAGGGCCTCAGTGATGTCGGGCAGCGCCCGCAGCTCCCCTGACTCCATGACAACGCCGAGGTCCATCCGCGCGGCAGCAGCACCCTCCTAGGCCCCGGTGCACGAAGGCTATAGACTGTAGCCCCCAAACCGCCTTGTACCTGACCTTCCCCAGGATATAAGGGGAAGGTCAGCTCCCTTAGAGGGAGGATCCTTCTCCTTTCACCCATTCGCTAGGAGGCTAAGCAGCGAAACTTGGCCGAAAAATAGAGCAACCAAGAGGAATAGCAGAGTGTTCCTCCCCCGACAACCCAGCAAGAGTGAGGAGCATTTCCCTTACTCGCTGGGGAAGAAACCTCACCACTGACAAGCCATAGGATAGCACCAATCAATCCCCTGCCAAAATCTCTTATTCGTTGTAAACCCCCGATTTTGGGTGCTCTTGAATACAAAGAACTACCCACTGCTGGAAGTAGGGCCTCGATAGCCCAAACCAAGATACATTGTCGTGTCTTTTCTCATGTTCTCGAGTACCCGAGCCACTGGAGACCCACACTCCTGACATCCAACAAACAATGATGCTTATCGTGGCAATGAACCCGCGACACTGTGTATCCGTGGTAGTAAGTCATGAACATACTTGTACAAACCACTTGTCATGAATGGGGATGACAAGCCAAGTATCTAACTGTGGCCGGTCTACCTGTGGATTCTGTGTGAAGGTGATGCTGGGTAGACGAGATGTCATTATCCAGGTACCTCTCTAACTGTTCATGGGCACTCTTGGCTGGATTGGGGAAAGGTTGAGACATCGAGATATCGCTTATGTACCGACGGGTCTTTTGGTGGGGTTAATGTGTACACCTCTGCAGAGTTTCTTATTCAAAAGCTATAAGTTCTATACTTCTAGATATGGACCAGAGTCAAATTGAAACAAGGACTCATGGAAGATCAAGATCAAGATTCTAAATGCTCATTTCAATTAACCATGCTATGCTTGTCAATGCTTAGTATGTGAATTACATTTATGATTATTGTACAAAATGCATTTATGCAAAATCAATCGCATTCCTTGCTACTACTTAAATGCATACTCCTTTGATTACTATATTGGGTAAGTCCTGCGGAGTACAATTGAGTACTAACCCTATGATCACCTTTTGTTTTGCAGGTAACATTGCGCCAGTCCATGGTTTTTTCTACGCTCCTGAGTCCCAGGAGGATCAAGATTGGTAGAGGGACCAATGTGCCATAGTTGCATGGGAGTGGCACATCCATGCAATGTTTATGTTTCAAAAATTATGTTCAGAAGACTTCCGCTAGATGACTTAACGGTTAAGTTGTATGTTGGTACTTGGTGATGTGTTGAAATAAGTTTGAGAACAACCATGGTTTGTAAACTTAAGTACCTGGATGTGTAATATGTTCTAGCTATGGTTGTGATGTTATCTCTTTCTATAGCTTGATCCTGGATGGATCGGATTTAGTACATCTTATGGGGGGTGTACCGGATAACCGATTAAGTAAGCCATGTAATTTAGTAGTCAATGGAAGACTATTATACTAGGTACTCATTTAAAAGGGAGATGATCCTGACAGCCTTGTTGCCATGACGGAGTTGGGTGGTGAAAACCTGTCCACAAAAGCTAGATCGGTTGCTAAGAGGGTACGTTG
Source organism: Tripidium arundinaceum (assembly GCA_030439765.1). NCBI lineage: Eukaryota > Viridiplantae > Streptophyta > Magnoliopsida > Poales > Poaceae > Tripidium > Tripidium arundinaceum. The sequence continues at coordinate 17,109 of JAHUYU010000384.1, read as the reverse complement.
AGGAGGGATGAGGCGAGATTGAGCCCTTGTTAGTATAGCTTCAGGATCTTCTTAGAAGTTTTTGGGCAAGTCAAAACCAATCGTACACTACCCTGTTCCACAAGAGGAAAACATAGCAAAGATAAGCCCGCTAAAGAACGTTCAATTAAATGATAACATAATCATGGAAATATATGAATCAATCTTAGGCCAATGCTTTCCCCGGCAATGGCGCTAGAAATGTTTGTTGATATTTCTTATGCTCAAATGGATAATTCTGTAAGCGCATAGAATATCATATTTATATCCTCAGGGAAAGCATATGGTTAAGGTGACTGATTGATATGCTTTAAGATGACTAAGTTACAAACAATCTCCTGACTTTGTATGGGGGTAACGATAATAACAAAGTTAGTGTGATATAAGAGACAAGAGAGCTATAGATAACGTCACACAATAAAATTTCTGATTTTGGGTTGTGAATAGAAAACACTAAAAAAATTAACCATTTATGATTTTTATAAAATTTGCAAGATTGATTTAGTTTGTTATCAATTTAAAAGACTGAAAATATGGATTTATAAAATTTTTGTAATACAACAGATTTGTTACATTCATGCCTGATTGCATCTAATGTTTATGTATGCAAAATGTTTTAAAATATGTTTAGGAGATGAATATCTATCTCTAGGATTTTTTCAATTTTTTTCTAGAATTTAATTCCTACCTCCTTGATCTTAACCTTTTTATTCTAAGCTCCCAAAAATCTTTTCATGAGCTCCAGATACTTTATTGAGTTCATCATCCTTCGATCTATCTCCATGATTTTTCTAAGCTTCGGAGTATTTTTCATGATATAAATCACTACTACATAAATCATTTTGCGAGACACCGTCCAATCATTAACGGAGACAGTCACAAAATTCAACCATCTCCTCCTAAAATACATCAGGATTTTTGAATGTGGATGTTTTATTTACGGAGGTGGTCAAAAATTGCCCATCTCCTAAAATGGATTACGAAAGCAGTAAAAAATTGTCCGTCTCCTAAAATGGATTTATGGAGGCAGGCCTCAGGCCCGCTTTTGTTAATTGGACCAAATCCATTCGGCCCATTCAAGCCCACTAAGCAAACCCTAAATATTTAACATCCTTACTCTCTCACACGCACACATGCCTCCTGGCCTCCTCTCTCTCACACACATGCACGCCTCTCTCCTCTCTTGCTCTCTCTCACCGTCACCTGCACCTGCGGCACTCCACCGGCCACGGCAACTCCACTGATGGTGGCCCCTGTGGTGCCCCCCTAGTGGTGTTTGCACGGAGGCGCAGGCCGTGCCACTGCTGCCGACTGTGCTCGAGCGGAGGCGAAGGCGTCACGCGCACGTGGAGGCGGAGGTCGCGCCACTGCTCCCCGTGGCGCTCGCGTGGAGGTGGCACACGCGCGCGAAGGTGGAGGCAGCGCACCTGGTGGATCCTGGCGGCACATGTGGGATGGTTCCTGGAGGCGCGGCTAGATCTGGTGGAGGAGCCGTGGTGGATCCGGTGGTGGCGCGCCCGGATCTGGTGGAGCAGCGGCGCGGTCAACAGCCCGATGGAGCTGCGGTGGCTGGGTCCTCGACTGGCAGGCTAGACAACACAGTGAGCGGATCCATGGCGGCCGATGGATCGACGGCGCACGGCCTAGGTCCTGGCCCGAGCGGGCCTAGTACCAGGCTTGGCGATAGGTTTTCTTTTTTTAACCTATTTTTGGAGGCGGACATTATGTGGCAAAACCTCCCAAATTATATGGCCCACACGCACATGCCATTGTCCCAAAGACCTTTGACGACTATGCGTGTGTACCAAATAACTTAAAAAGTCTGTCGGGTGTCCTCGGGAAACCCGAATCATCCACATTCTTTCCGAGCAGGATCCATTATTAGTAAGCTTTTATGCAAAAGAAACTCTTGATGCTTGCTAAAACCTTACCTTGAATCCCCTGAGCCTGCATTCCTTAGTCTTCTTCTCTTTTTAGTCGGTTAAGTCTTGTTGAGTACCCAGTACTCAGGGTTCTTGAACCCTTGTTGCAGGTGAACATCATGAGCAGGTCTGTTTTGGACCATGCTGCATGACGGTCTTCCATGTGGCTGATGATGAGTAGTTGATGTGACCCTTGGGCAGGGTATGACTTATGTGTACTATGTATAATGTTACTACCGCTACTCCACTACCTATGGTTTGTAATAATGATACCTAAGATTTGTACGGTTTAAAGCAACTGGTTTGTAACTTAAGTTATGTAATGCTTCCGCACTTTACTCTGATGTAATATATTTGTTTAAACTGTTGTAATACTGCAATGCCTCTGTAATGGGATCCTGCTCGGAAAGAATGTGGATGATTCGGGTTTCCCGAGGACACCCGACAGACTTTTTAAGTTATTTGGTACACACGCATAGTCGTCAAAGGTCTTTGGGACAATGGCATGTGCGTGTGGGCCATATAATTTGGGAGGTTTTGCCACATAATGTCCGCCTCCAAAAATAGGTTAAAAAAAGAAAACCTATCGCCAAGCCTGGTACTAGGCCCGCTCGGGCCAGGACCTAGGCCGTGCGCCGTCGATCCATCGGCCGCCATGGATCCGCTCACTGTGTTGTCTAGCCTGCCAGTCGAGGACCCAGCCACCGCAGCTCCATCGGGCTGTTGACCGCGCCGCTGCTCCACCAGATCCGGGCGCGCCACCACCGGATCCACCACGGCTCCTCCACCAGATCTAGCCGCGCCTCCAGGAACCATCCCACATGTGCCGCCAGGATCCACCAGGTGCGCTGCCTCCACCTTCGCGCGCGTGTGCCACCTCCACGCGAGCGCCACGGGGAGCAGTGGCGCGACCTCCGCCTCCACGTGCGCGTGACGCCTTCGCCTCCGCTCGAGCACAGTCGGCAGCAGTGGCACGGCCTGCGCCTCCGTGCAAACACCACTAGGGGGGCACCACAGGGGCCACCATCAGTGGAGTTGCCGTGGCCGGTGGAGTGCCGCAGGTGCAGGTGACGGTGAGAGAGAGCAAGAGAGGAGAGAGGCGTGCATGTGTGTGAGAGAGAGGAGGCCAGGAGGCATGTGTGCGTGTGAGAGAGTAAGGATGTTAAATATTTAGGGTTTGCTTAGTGGGCTTGAATGGGCCGAATGGATTTGGTCCAATTAACAAAAGCGGGCCTGAGGCCTGCCTCCATAAATCCATTTTAGGAGACGGACAATTTTTTACTGCTTTCGTAAATCCATTTTAGGAGATGGGCAATTTTTGACCACCTCCGTAAATAAAACATCCACATTCAAAATCCTGATGTATTTTAGGAGGAGATGGTTGAATTTTGTGACTGTCTCCGTTAATGATTGGACGGTGTCTCGCAAAATGATTTATGTAGTAGTGATTTATATCATGAAAAATACTCCGAAGCTTAGAAAAATCATGGAGATAGATCGAAGGATGATGAACTCAATAAAGTATCTGGAGCTCATGAAAAGATTTTTGGGAGCTTAGAATAAAAAGGTTAAGATCAAGGAGGTAGGAATTAAATTCTAGAAAAAAATTGAAAAAAATCCTAGAGATAGATATTCATCTCCTAAACATATTTTAAAACATTTTGCATACATAAACATTAGATGCAATCAGGCATGAATGTAACAAATCTGTTGTATTACAAAAATTTTATAAATCCATATTTTCAGTCTTTTAAATTGATAACAAACTAAATCAATCTTGCAAATTTTATAAAAATCATAAATGGTTAATTTTTTAGTGTTTTCTATTCACAACCCAAAATCAGAAATTTTATTGTGTGACGTTATCTATAGCTCTCTTGTCTCTTATATCACACTAACTTTGTTATTATCGTTACCCCCATACAAAGTCAGGAGATTGTTTGTAACTTAGTCATCTTAAAGCATATCAATCAGTCACCTTAACCATATGCTTTCCCTGAGGATATAAATATGATATTCTATGCGCTTACAGAATTATCCATTTGAGCATAAGAAATATCAACAAACATTTCTAGCGCCATTGCCGGGGAAAGCATTGGCCTAAGATTGATTCATATATTTCCATGATTATGTTATCATTTAATTGAACGTTCTTTAGCGGGCTTATCTTTGCTATGTTTTCCTCTTGTGGAACAGGGTAGTGTACGATTGGTTTTGACTTGCCCAAAAACTTCTAAGAAGATCCTGAAGCTATACTAACAAGGGCTCAATCTCGCCTCATCCCTCCTCAACGTACCCTCTTAGCAACCGATCTAGCTTTTGTGGACAGGTTTTCACCACCCAACTCCGTCATGGCCAACAAGGCTGTCAGGATCATCTCCCTTTTAAATGAGTACCTAGTATAATAGTCTTCCATTGACTACTAAATTACATGGCTTACTTAATCGGTTATCCCGGTACACCCCCCATAAGATGTACTAAATCCGATCCATCCAGGATCAAGCTATAGAAAGAGATAACATCACAACCATAGCTAGAACATATTACACATCCAGGTACTTAAGTTTACAAACCATGGTTGTTCTCAAACTTATTTCAACACATCACCAAGTACCAACATACAACTTAACCGTTAAGTCATCTAGCGGAAGTCTTCTGAAACATAATTTTTGAAACATAAACATTGCATGGATGTGCCACTCCCATGCAACTATGGCACATTGGTCCCTCTACCAATCTTGATCCTCCTGGGACTCAGGAGCGTAGAAAAAACCATGGACTGGCGCAATGTTACCTGCAAAACAAAAGGTGATCATAGGGTTAGTACTCAATTGTACTCCGCAGGACTTACCCAATATAGTAATCAAAGGAGTATGCATTTAAGTAGTAGCAAGGAATGCGATTGATTTTGCATAAATGCATTTTGTACAATAATCATAAATGTAATTCACATACTAAGCATTGACAAGCATAGCATGGTTAATTGAAATGAGCATTTAGAATCTTGATCTTGATCTTCCATGAGTCCTTGTTTCAATTTGACTCTGGTCCATATCTAGAAGTATAGAACTTATAGCTTTTGAATAAGAAACTCTGCAGAGGTGTACACATTAACCCCACCAAAAGACCCGTCGGTACATAAGCGATATCTCGATGTCTCAACCTTTCCCCAATCCAGCCAAGAGTGCCCATGAACAGTTAGAGAGGTACCTGGATAATGACATCTCGTCTACCCAGCATCACCTTCACACAGAATCCACAGGTAGACCGGCCACAGTTAGATACTTGGCTTGTCATCCCCATTCATGACAAGTGGTTTGTACAAGTATGTTCATGACTTACTACCACGGATACACAGTGTCGCGGGTTCATTGCCACGATAAGCATCATTGTTTGTTGGATGTCAGGAGTGTGGGTCTCCAGTGGCTCGGGTACTCGAGAACATGAGAAAAGACACGACAATGTATCTTGGTTTGGGCTATCGAGGCCCTACTTCCAGCAGTGGGTAGTTCTTTGTATTCAAGAGCACCCAAAATCGGGGGTTTACAACGAATAAGAGATTTTGGCAGGGGATTGATTGGTGCTATCCTATGGCTTGTCAGTGGTGAGGTTTCTTCCCCAGCGAGTAAGGGAAATGCTCCTCACTCTTGCTGGGTTGTCGGGGGAGGAACACTCTGCTATTCCTCTTGGTTGCTCTATTTTTCGGCCAAGTTTCGCTGCTTAGCCTCCTAGCGAATGGGTGAAAGGAGAAGGATCCTCCCTCTAAGGGAGCTGACCTTCCCCTTATATCCTGGGGAAGGTCAGGTACAAGGCGGTTTGGGGGCTACAGTCTATAGCCTTCGTGCACCGGGGCCTAGGAGGGTGCTGCTGCCGCGCGGATGGACCTCGGCGTTGTCATGGAGTCAGGGGAGCTGCGGGCGCTGCCCGACATCACTGAGGCCCTGGCGCTTGACCGCCAAGGACTGTCTGTTGCGGATCGGCCTCCACTAGGTGAGCCTTCTCAAGGCTTCCTTCATGGTGAAGGCACCCCAGCTCAAGGGCTGACGAGCGGGCCCGGGAGCCCAGCGCCCCTGGAGTTGGAGAAGCCGTTTGTTGTGTTGTGTCACGCCGTCTGCATGACTCTGTCGATGGAGTGGTCGACAGCGCCCCGCGCCTGTTGGTCGGGCCGAGCTAGGGTCGAGTTATGGCCATGCTCGAGCTTTTGTTGGTCGGGAGCTCGGGGCCTTGCTGAGCCCCCGAGCCCTGAGCGGAGGCGGTGGGCGAGCTCGGGCCCTGCCTAACCTTGACTGGAAGGTACGCGCGAGCGTACCCGATGCGTATAGCCCCCGAGCGATCCTAGAGGCGTCGGTCGGGGGTCTCTCGTTCGGGAGCCTCTCTCCCCTTATGTTTGACTCTCGTCACTTGGTCCTTAATCGGTTAGTGAGCTATGTCATCCAAGACCATCACCCGTCTTACCATGACCCAAACCCCTCGCCGACCATTCATCAACATTAACCTCATCATGAGTCAAGTTTTAGATCATAACCCCTTTATGTTGCTTTAGTGGACAATCATGCCCTATAACATGCGAGTGATGAGAAACCCATCATTAACTCGTCTTCCACCGTCTAAGCAAACTAAGCATGAGGTATTCGATAATTGAAAGTAAACAACCAATGTTTAAGTGGTGTGGTATAATCAAGGTATGAAAGCTCAATTAGGAATCCATAGGTAGACTAGTAATATTGTAATATAACAATGCATTAAGTAATAATAGTTCATTAATTCATTAGCAAAAGATAGGGATGCATGGGGGCCTGCCTTGAACGGTTTCAGGTGGCTTGAGCCTCCTCTACAACAACCTCTAGGAGCCCTCTTCACCTAGTGAATGCATGATGCTTGATGAGTATAGTGCATAAAGTAAATGGACATGACATGATATGCTGTGATGTTGTTTGATTAGGGTTTAATCATATATAACAAGTGTGGGTGACATAGTGTAAGTGTTCTATCGACTAGCTTGATGGACACTCCGTCAATAGGGACGGATGCTCTGTGGTTATGGTCCGTCAACAAGTTAGTGAAAGTTTCTAAATGTTTGGCTTCATGGAGACTCTGTCCTTGACCTCGAACGCTTCGTGAAATAATTGACAGAACCCGAAGCTAAATAGTTTGGGTGTACTATACTTTATAATTCAGACGAACACTCCGTGGAAAATCACAGGACACTCCGTCAGTTCTATAACTTAGGTGTTTCAAGTGACTAAGTCTGTGTGGTGGTCGCGGATGCTCCGGTCAGTGAGGGCGACGCTCCATCAGTGAGGGTGGACGCTCTGTGACACAAGTCTACAGCCTCTGGTGTTTCTGGTCTATGAAAGTTTTGACAGGACGTTTAGTCAAATTGACGGATGCTCCATCAGAACAGGTCTATAGCCTCTTTAGTTTTCTAAGTGTTTAAGCAGCCATCATAGAATGTCCCGTTAGTGGTGGTGGAGGCTCCATGACAAACTAGCTGCTCTTGGGTTTGGAATTATAGCTAGAAATATTCTACCAGATGCTCCATGGGAATTGATGGAGAGTCCATCACTTAAGTCTGTGATCTCCAACCTCTCTATGTCTGTGAGAGAAGTTACGGAACGTTTCGTCGACAATGGCGGCTGCTCCATAAAATTCTTGAGTTAACTGCCTAAGTGTTTTGCTATGCATTGCATTGACAGAACCTTCCGTCAAGAATGGTGGACGGTCCGTGAAATGTTGGACAATGCAGAGATATACATCTCGAAATTGAAATCTTAGTCTAGGGTTCTTGCATGTCTAATTCATCTCTAGAGTGTGTCTCTAGCATTCTCTAGAGCATATCTAGTTGGTCATTGGGAGCTATATTGTGTGCAAACTAACCCTAGGTCATGGTGATGGTTTCTAGGTGTTTGTGACAAAGTGAAGTAGAAATGGTGCTTAGCTTGATTAGAGCTTACCAAAGGCTGCAAGGTGATGCATGTGAAGCTCTCCAATGCAGTCCAAGAGTTGGATCTGGCCTTTGGGGACTCGAGCTCCTCTTCTTGCTTGCTCTTCTCCTCCTAGCTCCAATGTGGTGAGGAAGAGAGGGCTCCCTCCCTATTCTACCCCACCTCTTGTTGCTGCTTGACCTCTAGATGCACTCCATGGTGTCCCTTCAGCTACTGGTGGTCTCCAATCACCCCTTCTTCCTCCTCCCTTGCTCTTTCTTTCTTGAGAGTGTGAGAGAGAGTGTAGAGAGAGAGTGTGTGTGAGCCAGAGAGAGAGTGAGAGTGGGAGAATGAGTTGATTGCTCTGCTGTACTCTGTGTGGGCCTCCTACGAGATGGACAGCTGTGCTGATAGGTGGGGCCAAGGGAAACCTGCCATTGACACCTAAGTATTTCTGCATGGACTGAATTGACGGATAGTCTGTCATTTCTGGCGGACGCTCCATCAGTGCACGAAGTGCCTGACAATTGTCTGACAACTATCGGTTTGTGCAGAAGTCTCAATGAACACTCTATCAATAATGATGGACACTCCGTCAAAACAAGCAGTGTGCAGTTTTTGGTCAGTTTCTTCACAAGTTGATTTCCTATTTGAATTTCACATGCATATGATGCTCATGATGATGATGAAATTCAACATGTCATGATCGGGTCATGACAAACCTCCCCCCTTGAAGAATCATGCCTCAAGATTCTCCAAAATAGGTTTTATGCATCTAGAATAGAAATCAAAGGAAAATAGAGTTTTATTCCCTTCTAAATTGCACTAAGGACTCAACCCCCCAAAAACTGAAACTTAGCTAATGGGTGTACCTTTGGTCAAATAGGTGTGGATACTTCTTTCTAATCACGTCCTCAACTTCCCAAAGTGGCTTCTTCCACCAAATGCGATCCATTGCACTTTGGCCATTTTGATGTTTTTGTTCTTGTCTTCCTTTTTGAAAAGTCAAGAATAGCAATGGGATGCTCCTTGTAGCTCAAGTTTTAATCTAACTCAACTTCTTGCAATTTCACCAAGTCGGTGGAAACTTTTAGGCATCGCTTAAGATGAGATACATGAAAAATGTTATGAACCCCCAAAAGCGACTCTGGAGCGCAAGTGCGTAAGCAACTTCACCCCGCTTGGCATAAATGCGATATGGCCCCACAAACCTTGGTGCCAATTTCCCTTTCACTTGAAACGTTGGGTGCCCCTTGAATTGTGTAACTTTCAAATACACGTATTCTCCATCTTTGTATTCCACCTTCCTCCTATGATCATTGGCATAGGCTTTATACCTTTCTTGGGTGGCCTCAAACTTATACAGATTTGATCAACTTTTTCTTCAGCTTCTTTTACAGCTTTAGAGCCATACAAGCGTCGTTCTCTGACTTCGAACCAATTCAATGGCGTTCTATAATCTCTACCATACAAAGCTTCATACGGCTCATGTTGATGCTCACTTGATGACTATTATTATACGCAAACTCGGCAAATGGCAAACAAGTGTCCCAACTGCCGCTATACGTAATAGCACAAGAGCGGAGCATATATTCTAGGATTTGGTTAACCCTCTCAATTTGGCTCAAGTTTGTGGATGATAAGCCATGCTGAACAATAAAGTGGTTCCCATTTCCTCATGTAAAGCTTCCCAAAATCTAGAAGTGTGGCCCATGATCGAACGCAATTGTCTCGGAATACCATGTAAGAAACTATCTTGGTGAGATAAAGTTCTGCATACTTGGAACTGAATAATTGACCTTGACCAGTATAAAATGAGCTAACTATGTAAGCTGGTCTACTATTACCCAAATGGAATCATAGCCACTAGCTGTCCTTGGCAAGCCTATGATGAAGTCCATTGAGATGTCCTCCGATTTCCAAGCTGGGATTGGTAGAGGTTGGAGAGTGCTGTTGACGGTAATTTCATCATGGTTTTTACATAGTAAAAACCTTCAACAAAGTGTCACCCCTGAAGGAAATGAGCATAACATGATTGATTTTGGTTCAAATAACTTGGTTTCACATGTACTTGTCCTTTATTTGAATGTAGGTACAAATGGAAGAAAAACCAAAATGGGCCGGATTGGCCAAAATGGGCAGGTCGGCTGACCCCATACTTTGGCCAATTGAGCCTACATTTGGCGTGGAGAGAGGTGACACAGTCCCCACCAAGGAAGTGTGGCCCACCTATCAATAAGGGGGTTGGCCGACCCCCTCCCTAGGTCGGCCGACCTAATACTCTTTTCACCCACTGACCTTCCACCTCCTTAGTGCATGGAGGCATGCAAGAAAGCACACATGGGGAGCATCCTAGCCTTTGATTTATGGTCGGTATGATCCTATGGAAGAGAAGGGATGTCACACGGATTCATGGGCCCACAATTGTAGTAGCCCCTACTCCTCCTCTACACTATAAATACCCCCCTTTTACCCCCTCACTCTCAAGACACACCACAAGGATCAAGCTCCTCCACTCTCTCAAGAAAGAAAGAGCAAGGGAGGAGAAGAAGGGTGATTGGAGACCACCAGTAGCTGAAGGACACCATGGAGTGCATCTAGAGGTCAAGCAGCAACAAGAGGTGGGGGGTAGAATAGGGAGGAGCCCTCTCTTCCTCACCACATTGGAGCTAGGAGGAGAAGAGCAAGCAAGAAGAGGAGCTCGAGTCCCCAAAGGCCAGATCCAACTCTTGGACTGCATTGGAGAGCTTCACATGCATCACCTTGCAGCCTTTGGTAAGCTCTAATCAAGCTAAGCACCATTTCTTACTTCACTTTGTCACAAACACCTAGAAACCATCACCATGACCTAGGGTTAGTTTGCACACAATAAGCTCCCAATGACCAACTAGATATGCTCTAGAGAATGCTAGAGACACACTCTAGAGATGAATTAGACATGCAAGAACCCTAGACTAAGATTTCAATTTCGAGATGTATATCTCTGCATTGTCCAACATTTCACGGACCGTCCACCATTCTTGACGGAAGGTTCTGTCAATGCAAATGCATAGCCAAAACACTTAGGCAGTTAACTCAAGAATTTTATGGAGCATCCGCCATTGTCGACGAAACGTTCCGTAACTTCTCTCACAGACATAGAGAGGTTGGAGATCACAGACTTAAGTGATGGACTCTCCATCAATTCCCATGGAGCATCTGGTAGAATATTTCTAGCTATAATTCCAAACCCAAGAGCAGCTAGTTTGTCATGGAGCCTCACCACCACTAACGGGACATTCTATGATGGCTGCTTAACACTTAGAAAACTAAAGAGGCTATAGACCTGTTCTGATGGAGCATCCGTCAAATTTGACTAAACGTCCTGTCAAAACTTTCATAGACCAGAAACACCAGAGGCTGTAGACTTGTGTCACAGAGCGTCCACCCTCACTGATGGAGCGTCCGCCCTCACTGACGGAGCATCCGCGACCACCACACAGACTTAGTCACTTGAAACACCTAAGTTATAGAACTGACGGAGTGTCTGTGATTTTCCACGGAGTGTTCGTCTGAATTATAAAGTATAGTACCCCAAACTATTTAGCTTCGGGTTCTGTCAATTAATTTCACGAAGCGTTCGAGGTCAAGGACAGAGTCTCCATGAAGCCAAACATTTAGAAACTTTCACTAACTTGTTGACGGACCATAACCACAGAGCATCCGTCCCTATTGACGGAGTGTCCATCAAGCTAGTCGATAGAACACTTACACTATGTCACCCACCACTTGTTATATATGATTAAACCCTAATCAAACAACATCACAGCATATCATGTCATGTCATTTACTTTATGCACTATACTCATCAAGCATCATGCATTCACTAGGTGAAGAGGGCTCCCTAGAGGTTGTTGTAGAGGAGGCTCAAGCCACCTGAAACCGTTCAAGGCAGGCCCCCATGCATCCCTATCTTTTGCTAATGAATTAATGAACTATTATTACTTAATGCATTGTTATATTACAATATTACTAGTCTACCTATGGATTCCTAATTGAGCTTTCATACCTTGATTATACCACACCACTTAAACATTGGTTGTTTACTTTCAATTATCGAATAACTCATGCTTAGTTTGCTTAGACGGTGGAAGACGAGTTAATGATGGGTTTCTCATCACTCGCATGTTATAGGGCATGATTGTCCACTAAAGCAACATAAAGGGGTTATGATCTAAAACTTGACTCATGATGAGGTTAATGTTGATGAATGGTCGGCGAGGGGTTGGGTCATGGTAAGACGGGTGATGGTCTTGGATGACATAGCTCACTAACCGATTAAGGACCAAGTGACGAGAGTCAAACATAAGGGGAGAGAGGCTCCCGAACGAGAGACCCCCGACCGACGCCTCTAGGATCGCTCGGGGGGCTATACGCATCGGGTACGCTCGCGCGTACCTTCCAGTCAAGGTTAGGCAGGGCCCGAGCTCGCCCACCGCCTCCGCTCAGGCTCGGGGGCTCAGCAAGGCCCCGAGCTCCCGACCAACAAAAGCTCGAGCATGGCCATAACTCGACCCTAGCTCGGGCCCGACCAACAGGCGCGGGGCGCTGTCGACCACTCCATCGACAGAGTCATGCAGACGGCGTGACACAACACAACAACGGCTTCTCCAACTCCAGGGGCGCTGGGCTCCCGGGCCCGCTCGTCAGCCCTTGAGCTGGGGTGCCTTCACCATGAAGGAAGCCTTGAGAAGGCTCACCTAGTGGAGGCCGATCCGCAACAGACAGTCCTTGGCGGTCAAGCGCCAGGGCCTCAGTGATGTCGGGCAGCGCCCGCAGCTCCCCCTGACTCCATGACAACGCCGAGGTCCATCCGCGCGGCAGCAGCACCCTCCTAGGCCCCGGTGCACGAAGGCTATAGACTGTAGCCCCCAAACCGCCTTGTACCTGACCTTCCCCAGGATATAAGGGGAAGGTCAGCTCCCTTAGAGGGAGGATCCTTCTCCTTTCACCCTTCGCTAGGAGGCTAAGCAGCGAAACTTGGCCGAAAAATAGAGCAACCCAAGAGGAATAGCAGAGTGTCCTCCCCCGACAACCCAGCAAGAGTGAGGAGCAGTTCCCTTACTCGCTGGGGAAGAAACCTCACCACTGACAAGCCATAGGATAGCACCAATTCAATCCCCTGCCAAATCTCTATTTCGTTGTAAACCCCCGATTTTGGGTGCTCTTGAATACAAGAACTACCCACTGCTGGAAGTAGGGCCTCGATAGCCCAAACCAAGATACATTGTCGTGTCTTTTCTCATGTTCTCGAGTACCCGAGCCACTGGAGACCCACACTCCTGACATCCAACAAACAATGATGCTTATCGTGGCAATGAACCCGCGACACTGTGTATCCGTGGTAGTAAGTCATGAACATACTTGTACAAACCACTTGTCATGAATGGGGATGACAAGCCAAGTATCTAACTGTGGCCGGTCTACCTGTGGATTCTGTGTGAAGGTGATGCTGGGTAGACGAGATGTCATTATCCAGGTACCTCTCTAACTGTTCATGGGCACTCTTGGCTGGATTGGGGAAAGGTTGAGACATCGAGATATCGCTTATGTACCGACGGTCTTTTGGTGGGGTTAATGTGTACACCTCTGCAGAGTTTCTTATTCAAAAGCTATAAGTTCTATACTTCTAGATATGGACCAGAGTCAAATTGAAACAAGGACTCATGGAAGATCAAGATCAAGATTCTAAATGCTCATTTCAATTAACCATGCTATGCTTGTCCAATGCTTAGTATGTGAATTACATTTATGATTATTGTACAAAATGCCTTTATGCAAAATCAATCGCATTCCTTGCTACTACTTAAATGCATACTCCTTGATTACTATATTGGGTAAGTCCTGCGGAGTACAATTGAGTACTAACCCTATGATCACCTTTTGTTTTGCAGGTAACATTGCGCCAGTCCATGGTTTTTTCTACGCTCCTGAGTCCCAGGAGGATCAAGATTGGTAGAGGGACCAATGTGCCATAGTTGCATGGGAGTGGCACATCCATGCAATGTTTATGTTTCAAAAATAATGTTTCAGAAGACTTCCGCTAGATGACTTAACGGTTAAGTTGTATGTTGTACTTGGTGATGTGTTGAAATAAGTTTGAGAACAACCATGGTTTGTAAACTTAAGTACCCTGGATGTGTAATATGTTCTAGCTATGGTTGATTGCTCTGCTGGTACTCTGTGTTGGGCCTCCTACGAGATGGACAGCTGTGCTGATAGGTGGGGCCAAGGGAAACCTGCCATTGACACCTAAGTATTTCTGCATGGGACTGAATTGACGGATAGTCCTGTCATTTCTGGCGGACGCTCCATCAGTGCACGAAGTGCCTGACAATTGTCTGACAACTATCGGTTTGTGCAGAAGTCTCAATGAACACTCTATCAATAATGATGGACACTCCGTCAAAACAAGCAGTGTGCAGTTTTTGGTCAGTTTCTTCACAAGTTGATTTCCTATTTGAATTTCACATGCATATGATGCTCATGATGATGATGAAATTCAACATGTCATGATCGGGTCATGACAAACCTCCCCCTTGGAAGAATCATGCCTCAAGATTCTCAAAATAGGTTTTATGCATCTAGAATAGAAAATCAAAGGAAAATAGAGTTTTATTCCCTCTAAATTGCACTAAGGACTCAACCCCCCCAAAACTGAAACTTAGCTAATGGTGTACCTTTGGTCAAATAGGTGTGGATACTTCTTTCTAATCACGTCCTCAACTTCCCAAGTGGCTTCTTCCACCAAATGGCGACTCCATTGCACTTTGGCCATTTTGATTGTTTTTGTTCTTGTCTTCCTTTTTGAAAAGTCAAGAATAGCAATGGGATGCTCCTTGTAGCTCAAGTTTTAATCTAACTCAACTTCTTGCAATTTCACCAAGTCCGGTGGAAACTTTTAGGCATCGCTTAAGATGAGATACATGAAAAATGTTATGAACCCCCAAAAGCGACTCTGGGAGCGCAAGTGCGTAAGCAACTTCACCCCGCTTGGCATAAATGCGATATGGCCCCACAAACCTTGGTGCCAATTTCCCTTTCCACTTGAACCGTTGGGTGCCCTTGAATTGTGTAACTTTCAAATACACGTATTCTCCATCTTTGTATTCCACCTTCCTCTATGATCATTGGCATAGGCTTTATACCTTTCTTGGGTGGCCCTCAAACTTATACAGATTTGATCAACTTTTTCTTCAGCTTCTTTTACAGCTTTAGAGCCATACAAGCGTCGTTCTCTGACTTCGAACCAATTCAATGGCGTTCTATAATCTCTACCATACAAAGCTTCATACGGGCTCATGTTGATGCTCACTTGATGACTATTATTATACGCAAACTCGGCAAATGGCAAACAAGTGTCCCAACTGCCGCTATACGTAATAGCACAAGAGCGGAGCATATATTCTAGGATTTGGTTAACCCTCTCAATTTGGCTCAAGTTTGTGGATGATAAGCCATGCTGAACAATAAAGTGGTTCCCATTTCCTCATGTAAAGCTTCCAAAATCTAGAAGTGTGGCCCATGATCGAACGCAATTGTCTTCGGAATACCATGTAAGAAACTATCTTGGTGAGATAAAGTTCTGCATACTTGGAAACTGAATAATTGACCTTGACCAGTATAAAATGAGCTAACTATGTAAGCTGGTCTACTATTACCCAAATGGAATCATAGCCACTAGCTGTCCTTGGCAAGCCTATGATGAAGTCCATTGAGATGTCCTCCGATTTCCAAGCTGGGATTGGTAGAGGTTGGAGAGTGCTGTTGACGGTAATTTCATCATGGTTTTACATAGTAAAAACCTTCAACAAAGTGTCACCCCTGGAAGGAAATGAGCATAACATGATTGATTTTGGTTCAAATAACTTGGTTTCACATGTACTTGTCCTTTATTTGAATGTAGGTACAAAATGGAAGAAAAACCAAAATGGGGCCGGATTGGCAAAATGGGCAGGTCGGCTGACCCCCATACTTTGGCCAATTGAGCCTACATTTGGCGTGGAGAGAGGTGACACAGTCCCCACCAAGGAAGTGTGGCCCACCTATCATAAGGGGGTTGGCCGACCCCCTCCCTAGGTCGGCCGACCTAATACTCTTTTCACCCACTGACCTTCCACCTCCTTAGTGCAATTTAGAAGGGAATAAAACTCTATTTTCCTTTGATTTTCTATTCTAGATGCATAAAACCTATTTTGGAGAATCTTGAGGCATGATTCTTCCAAGGGGGGAGGTTTTGTCATGACCCGATCATGACATGTTGAATTTCATCATCATCATGAGCATCATATGCATGTGAAATTCAAAATAGGAAATCAACTTGTGAAGAAAACTGACCAAAAACTGCACACTGCTTGTTTTGACGGAGTGTCCATCATTATTGATAGAGTGTTCATTGAGACTTCTGCACAACCGATAGTTGTCAGACAATTGTCAGGCACTTCGTGCACTGATGGAGCGTCCGCCAGAAATGACAGACTATCCGTCAATTCAGTCCATGCAGAAATACTTAGGTGTCAATGGCAGGTTTCCCTTCGGCCCACCCTATCAGCACAGCTGTCCATCTCGTAGAGGCCCAACACAGAGTACCAGCAGAGCAATCAACCATAGCTAGAACATATTACACATCCAGGTACTTAAGTTTACAAACCATGGTTGTTCTCAAACTTATTTCAACACATCACCAAGTACCAACATACAACTTAACCGTTAAGTCATCTAGCGGAAGTCTTCTGAAACATAATTTTTGAAACATAAACATTGCATGGATGTGCCACTCCCATGCAACTATGGCACATTGGTCCCTCTACCATTCTTGATCCTCCTGGGACTCAGGAGCGTAGAAAAACCATGGACTGGCGCAATGTTACCTGCAAAACAAAAGGTGATCATAGGGTTAGTACTCAATTGTACTCCGCAGGACTTACCCAATATAGTAATCAAAGGAGTATGCATTTAAGTAGTAGCAAGGAATGCGATTGATTTTGCATAAATGCATTTGTACAATAATCATAAATGTAATTCACATACTAAGCATTGACAAGCATAGCATGGTTAATTGAAATGAGCATTAGAATCTTGATCTTGATCTTCCATGAGTCCTTGTTTCAATTTGACTCTGGTCCATATCTAGAAGTATAGAA
Source organism: Tripidium arundinaceum (assembly GCA_030439765.1). NCBI lineage: Eukaryota > Viridiplantae > Streptophyta > Magnoliopsida > Poales > Poaceae > Tripidium > Tripidium arundinaceum. The sequence goes on along the minus strand of JAHUYU010000384.1, from coordinate 63 downwards.
CTTATAGCTTTTGAATAAGAAACTCTGCAGAGGTGTACACATTAACCCCACCAAAAGACCGTC
>JAHUYU010002621.1:0-19106 GCA_030439765.1 Tripidium arundinaceum | reverse complement strand
TTATCATTATATTAAGAAAAAAAAAAGGGGAAGAGCCCTTACAAGCGCACATCACCAACACCATAAAAACCATTCTCCTAACACACCGACTTGCCTGTGACAAAAGATGAACGACTCAACCAAACCAAACACACTACACGCATAATGATTTCTATAGCAACCATGCAGAATCACTCATCATTCTGATGGTCTAGCAAACATTTAAACTTTTTTGCCTACTTCTTAATGCTTGTCCTGAGCATTCCATTCCAGCATACAACAAAAATGCAATAACCTTGTCATAATAAAAAAAGTAGCAACTAAAAAGAAGTGTTTTAATATCTTGAGAACTGCAGTTCTGTATAAACATTTTCTGAAGTTCATTTGGTGAGTAAATAAACTAGCTATGCCAGGTTTCTAATTTCGAAAGGAAACGGACACCCTTGACAAAATGTTACCATTACAAGAGACTATTTGGTTACCTTTGCCTCTGGAGCTGCCATAACATCCTCAGCAGCCCATGGCACGTTGTTTATCCAAACTGCAATAAATGGGCCATCAATAAATCTCCAATCTGAAGCTTGAAACTCAACTGAAGGACCTGGATACGAAGACCGATGAGATTTTCCATTTTGCTCCACAGACTCTACAATGGAATTCTTGACTTGCTTGATGGGTTCTCCATATGCCTCGTAGCCTGGGGCAGGCACGAACTGAATACTTCTGCAGTATTTTCGCAAGTTCATTATGCGCACCACAGCCTGAAACAAGGCAAGAGCTTTGTTAAGACTTCAGGCATCATTTCCCTAACAGCAAAGAAAACAAAATAACAAGGAGGAGCAGTTAGTTAGTGAACCGACCCCATTGGGCGCCTTGGCCTTGTCCTTCTTGGAGATCACCCCAACGCACCTGCCGTCCTCGTCGACCACGGGCAGGCCGGAGTAGTGCTGCGCGGCGAAGAAGGCATCGACCTCCGCGAGCCGCTGCCCCGGCGTGGCCATCTGCACGGGGCGCGACATCACGTCAACGAGCTTTCTAGAGGCTGGATGAACCTAAAAAATAAATGTTAATCTAACTATATTACTTCAATTATTCATCACAACCATACTACTCAAGAAAATATTTATCTAACTATAGTACTTGATTGAATCATACACACTAACTATACTACTCAAAACATTTTTTTACAATTATGCATTTACCCTTTTACCTTTTATTAAAAAAAAGAACTACGAAAAAGGAATTACCACTCCTCTATTTGGGGTTCTAATCCCCTTAATTTCAAAAGCGATGGGAGGCGATGGGAGATGACGTGACGCACAGGGGCCCACCAACCATAGACACACCTATCGCCTCCCATCGGCTTAATCCCATTGCCTCTCATCGCTTTTTCATGTTCTAGGCCCACCGACCATAGACACACCTATCGCCTCTCATCGCCTCTCCAACCATTGTAAAAAATTTCTTAGTTTTAAAATTAGTTCACGTTTAATTTTTCTAATTAGCATTCAAATATATTGCTAATTTTTAGCTGCCGGAATCAAACACGCCCAAAGTACACGCAGCTTGGTAAGGTTCGATCAGATTGCAGAATTCATGCAGCTGAAGGTTCATATCACCGACCGGGGGGGGGGGGGGGGGGGGGGACCTTGAATGAAGCTCAACGACTAGTGTGTGGTATGCCAGACAGGAGTACTCCTAGCTAGTAAAACTAGAATTACCAGTTCTGTACCACCGCACTGTATTACCCTCCATGTTACCCAGGCGAGCTGATGCCCTGCAACTGCGACAGATCGAAATTTACTGCGTCTGCTGTGGCCGATGCAACCTTTCTGGTCGATGCAGCAGATTAGATATAGGTTTAGTATGGCTCAGAGTCTCAGACGCAGAGATCTCTCTGATCGAGCCTGAGGTTACTCTGAACTTCCTTAGGGCATGTTTGGATCACTCGGACTAAACTTTAGTCCGGGTCACATCAAACATTTGGATGCTATTTAGGATGATTAAACATAGACTAATTACAAAATTAATTACACAGATGGAGGCTAATTTGCGATACAAATCTATTGAGCCTAATTAGTTCATGATTTGCTCATATGATGCTACAGTAAACATTTGCTAATCATGGATTAATTAGGCTCATTAGATTCGTCTCGCGAATTAGCCACGGATTATGTAATTATTTTTATAATTAACTCATATTTAGTCCTTCTAATTTGCATCTAAACATGGACTAAACTTTAGGCCTAAAGATCCAAACACGCCCTTACTAGCTTCTCCATGACTCCATCCATTGGACGACCCATTGTCATTGTGTTCACAACCAAGGCCTTGTTTAGTTACCTTCAAAATTTCAAAACTTTACAAGATTTTCTGTCACATCGAATCTTTGGACGCATACATGGAGTATTAAATGTAGGTAAAAAAATAACTAATTGCACAGTTTATTTGTAAATCACAAGACGAATCTTTTGAACCTAGTTAGACCATGATTGGACACTAATTGTCAAATACAAACGAAAGTGCTACAGTTCAAAATTCTAAATCTTTTTCATCTAAACGAGTCCCAAATCGATCACTCACATGAATACTCACTCCTTACTAGTACGAATGCACCTGCAGAATCCAAAGATCATCACTGATGGCACTGGCACACGCATTGGAAAGATAATACTAATTACTAGTAGCTATAGCTTAGCACTGGCTAAGCTAGACCGAGTTACTGTTGGCCAGCTGAAGAACTGCATCTGGCGCAGCTGGCTTCTTGTTTACAGGGCCGGGCCGGGAACAGAATCCTCATGGCACGCAGATGCAGATCTGCCCGGCCGGCCGGCTATAAATACATACTGTACACTAGACATTTCACTGTGCGCAGGCTTGGATGCCAAATCGACATGGACTTTGGTTGGAGGAGCATCATCGCTTATTCTGAAAGATGAAGGATAGCATTGAACAGGCTGCAAGCAACAAAGGAGGCATAGCATTGAAGGGTGGCCTGCTGCACAGTTGCGCGACCTGCAAATGTGCTTGTTTGGTGACTGGATTCTCTTCTCCCGGAAGACATGCACATGTACTGCTAGCTGTGTACACATGCATGATTCATCATACATGTCGTCTCGTCCATGCATCCATGCATATGGCATTTGCTGCATCTTGCTGTGAAGCTAGCTATGTGCACGCCAGTGCTAGAATAGGAGTTGAGTTGCCAAAGTGGTAAACCCACGAGCATGCCTATATCCAGCAGGACATGCCCGCCAGGTCCTCCAGTGTTTTATTGATCAACTGGAGCTAGGCTTCAAAATCACATGCCCGCCAGGTCCTCCATGGCCTTCAAAATGGCATTTGGCGCAGTATCGGCTGTTAGCTGCTTGCAGGGGCATGTGATTTTATGTGATACTACAGCTCGTGAGCAGCCTGACTGACTGACTGACATGCTTCCTGCCTGCCTGGGCCTGGGGCTGGCCTTCATCAAGGCTGTCGTACGCTCAATGACCGACTGCACCGACTGCGCCTGCTGCTTTCTTTCTGTGGCTTGAAGCACGTTGTGTGACATATGCACAAATTTTTATTGGACCCATGCACATGCATGCATCCTCGCAGCTAGCACAGGCACCATCACGTCGGACTTGTATCTTGTGTGGTGGGCATGCGGGCATGCAGCTCGTACTGTGCACTTCGATCTCCTTGGCCACTCATCCTTTCTGCCCCCTGCTCCATCCATGGTCCATCCATATCCACGCATGATGCATGCAGCGACGCTATCTTCGTTCATCATATAGTACATCAAAAGGAAGTCTGCATGCATTCCAAAAGGAAGTCTGCAAATTGCAAATAAAAGCGATCGACTTCAATTTTTTCTGCGTGGGCAGGGACAGTGAGAGAGAGAGAGAGAGCACGTACGTACAGTGCGCAGTTGCACATTGCTTGCTGCAGGGCAGGATGCAGCAGACAGCGGAGAGGAGAGGGAGACAGAAAGGAGTTGAGATGAGAGTGGCAGCAAAGCAACTGCTCGGGAGACGAGCGAGATGTGTGGCGTGGGGGCCCTGCCCTGCCCGGCCCTGCCCTGCTGCAGCAGCATTGAGTTGTCACAGACAGCGGGGCCCCCGGTGGACGTGAGTGAGAGGAACAGAGGCCAGCAGAGGGGCCCTCTGGATCGAGTCTGGATCCTCGATGGCGTGTACAGCTGCGGCCAGCGTGCACTAGCTAGAGGCGATTGGTTGGCTGTACATACATGGCTCATGGCTCGTGGGATACAAGTTTTTACCGATTATTGGTTGCCTGTATTGCTAGTTGAACGAACCTGCCTCGTGGGATGTAAAAATGGTCTCTACCTCTGGCTCTACATATACATAGATTTTAAGTCTTTCTAGGAAACTAGGCTCGCTGGATGCAGGCACTTACCCTATTAATAATGCTATTAGTGTATGATTAAGTGATATTTTAAATGCATTTAAAACAAGTTTAAGATATAGCAAAATAAGAATTTTAAGAGTATACCAGTACAACATAAAAATTACTCTCGTAACCTTGTATTATTTTTATCTTATGCAACATATCTTCGTACATGCAACTAAACCATACATACAACCAAATATGATAGTATAATATATGCTCAGTCCATCGCACAGAGACTAGCTCCCATATACGACCAGGCTGACCAATCACCCCTAGGCGTGATTGGTGGCTTGCACGGTGGCATACCTGCACCTGGCCATGCGTTTGCGCTATGGAGAAGTTGATTGGTTGGCTGCACCTGCATGTCTTGCTTCATGCAGCACCGCACCATGCGTCCAAATAATCGACATTGTCGTGAAATAAAAACAGATAGCCAGGTCTACTTTATGCAAAAGCTAGACGTTTGGTTCCCCAGATGGATAGAGTAGAGATAAGCCGGTACAAGATATGCACTGAAAACTCAACTGCCCACATAAAAAAAAATAGAGGCCAACCACAGGAGCTAGGCTTGCCGGTTGCATCACTCGAGCCTGGCCCAGGTTGATACTTAGCCAACCAAACATCCAACTCCTGCACTCCACCGGTAAGCCCATGCTACATTCACGAAATCAATCGCGCCTCTAATGTATCGGACTGTTGCATAAATTTAGAAGAAGCCATTGGAATGGATTTTTATTGCATCCCAGACGATTGATACTTGCACATGTACACGTATGTCTGAATCCACGGTAGGTTTCCACATCTACCGTACCACTTAAGGACAATCCCCAATGAATTTTTTTCCCACTACCAAGCCAGACTGGATGGATGCAAGTTGCAGGATGGGACAGCAGGCCCATGTGTTACACTCTCAAGTTATATAGACTATATCTGCTAACGCAGGTAACTAAACAATATCTTAGTTTTTTTACATCCACTAATGCAACATCACTAAACACTTCTTCATCAATATTGATTTCCTTGAGCAAGCTCTTTAAATGACACCATTCCATATGCAAGACCTCATGTCTCACATAACCAACTTCAAATATGTTTGCTTTCATTTGACACCTAGATATCCCATAATATATAAGCCATTTCATCAATTCTATTTGCATTGTTATCTTCTGCTTGAACTAGATTGTCTTCACAACAGTACATCGTTTTGGGTTTTCTTTTCAACACAATATGGGAGATCATCAAGTTTGCCTTTATCATTGAACCTTTGACACACTTCAAATGATACAACATTTCATATTCCAAGTGTATGTAATATAATAAATTACCTGTTCGACACTTTGCAAACTTGTTAGACCTTTAATCGTGTTGTCATTCAATCAACCAAAACCCACTAAGGTCTTGTTCGGTTTCTCTTAGAACCAAGGGGAATGGGAGGGATTGAGGGGGATTAAATCCCCTATAAGTCAAAATCCTCTTCAATCCCCTCCAATCTCCCTCAATCCCCATGGTTTAGGGATGAAACGAACAAGACCTTAGTGGGTTTTGGTTGATTGAATGACAACACGATTAAAGGTCTAACAAGTTTGCAAAGTGTCGAACAGGTAATTTATTATATTACATACACTTGGAATATGAAATGTTGTATCATTTGAAGTGTGTCAAAGGTTCAATGATAAAGGCAAACTTGATGATCTCCCATATTGTGTTGAAAAGAAAACCCAAAACGATGTACTGTTGTGAAGACAATCTAGTTCAAGCAGAAGATAACAATGCAAATAGAATTGATGAAATGGCTTATATATTATGGGATATCTAGGTGTCAAATGAAAGCAAACATATTTGAAGTTGGTTATGTGAGACATGAGGTCTTGCATATGGAATGGTGTCATTTAAAGAGCTTGCTCAAGGAAATCAATATTGATGAAGAAGTGTTTAGTGATGTTGCATTAGTGGATGTAAAAAAACTAAGATATTGTTTAGTTACCTGCGTTAGCAGATATAGTCTATATAACTTGAGAGTGTAACACATGGGCCTGCTGTCCCATCCTGCAACTTGCATCCATCCAGTCTGGCTTGGTAGTGGGAAAAAAATTCATTGGGGATTGTCCTTAAGTGGTACGGTAGATGTGGAAACCTACCGTGGATTCAGACATACGTGTACATGTGCAAGTATCAATCGTCTGGGATGCAATAAAAATCCATTCCAATGGCTTCTTCTAAATTTATGCAACAGTCCGATACATTAGAGGCGCGATTGATTTCGTGAATGTAGCATGGGCTTACCGGTGGAGTGCAGGAGTTGGATGTTTGGTTGGCTAAGTATCAACCTGGGCCAGGCTCGAGTGATGCAACCGGCAAGCCTAGCTCCTGTGGTTGGCCTCTATTTTTTTTTATGTGGGCAGTTGAGTTTTCAGTGCATATCTTGTACCGGCTTATCTCTACTCTATCCATCTGGGGAACCAAACGTCTAGCTTTTGCATAAAGTAGACCTGGCTATCTGTTTTTATTTCACGACAATGTCGATTATTTGGACGCATGGTGCGGTGCTGCATGAAGCAAGACATGCAGGTGCAGCCAACCAATCAACTTCTCCATAGCGCAAACGCATGGCCAGGTGCAGGTATGCCACCGTGCAAGCCACCAATCACGCCTAGGGGTGATTGGTCAGCCTGGTCGTATATGGGAGCTAGTCTCTGTGCGATGGACTGAGCATATATTATACTATCATATTTGGTTGTATGTATGGTTTAGTTGCATGTACGAAGATATGTTGCATAAGATAAAAATAATACAAGGTTACGAGAGTAATTTTTATGTTGTACTGGTATACTCTTAAAATTCTTATTTTGCTATATCTTAAACTTGTTTTAAATGCATTTAAAATATCACTTAATCATACACTAATAGCATTATTAATAGGGTAAGTGCCTGCATCCAGCGAGCCTAGTTTCCTAGAAAGACTTAAAATCTATGTATATGTAGAGCCAGAGGTAGAGACCATTTTTACATCCCACGAGGCAGGTTCGTTCAACTAGCAATACAGGCAACCAATAATCGGTAAAAACTTGTATCCCACGAGCCATGAGCCATGTATGTACAGCCAACCAATCGCCTCTAGCTAGTGCACGCTGGCCGCAGCTGTACACGCCATCGAGGATCCAGACTCGATCCAGAGGGCCCCTCTGCTGGCCTCTGTTCCTCTCACTCACGTCCACCGGGGGCCCCGCTGTCTGTGACAACTCAATGCTGCTGCAGCAGGGCAGGGCCGGGCAGGGCAGGGCCCCCACGCCACACATCTCGCTCGTCTCCCGAGCAGTTGCTTTGCTGCCACTCTCATCTCAACTCCTTTCTGTCTCCCTCTCCTCTCCGCTGTCTGCTGCATCCTGCCCTGCAGCAAGCAATGTGCAACTGCGCACTGTACGTACGTGCTCTCTCTCTCTCTCTCACTGTCCCTGCCCACGCAGAAAAAATTGAAGTCGATCGCTTTTATTTGCAATTTGCAGACTTCCTTTTGGAATGCATGCAGACTTCCTTTTGATGTACTATATGATGAACGAAGATAGCGTCGCTGCATGCATCATGCGTGGATATGGATGGACCATGGATGGAGCAGGGGGCAGAAAGGATGAGTGGCCAAGGAGATCGAAGTGCACAGTACGAGCTGCATGCCCGCATGCCCACCACACAAGATACAAGTCCGACGTGATGGTGCCTGTGCTAGCTGCGAGGATGCATGCATGTGCATGGGTCCAATAAAAATTTGTGCATATGTCACACAACGTGCTTCAAGCCACAGAAAGAAAGCAGCAGGCGCAGTCGGTGCAGTCGGTCATTGAGCGTACGACAGCCTTGATGAAGGCCAGCCCCAGGCCCAGGCAGGCAGGAAGCATGTCAGTCAGTCAGTCAGGCTGCTCACGAGCTGTAGTATCACATAAAATCACATGCCCCTGCAAGCAGCTAACAGCCGATACTGCGCCAAATGCCATTTTGAAGGCCATGGAGGACCTGGCGGGCATGTGATTTTGAAGCCTAGCTCCAGTTGATCAATAAAACACTGGAGGACCTGGCGGGCATGTCCTGCTGGATATAGGCATGCTCGTGGGTTTACCACTTTGGCAACTCAACTCCTATTCTAGCACTGGCGTGCACATAGCTAGCTTCACAGCAAGATGCAGCAAATGCCATATGCATGGATGCATGGACGAGACGACATGTATGATGAATCATGCATGTGTACACAGCTAGCAGTACATGTGCATGTCTTCCGGAGAAGAGAATCCAGTCACCAAACAAGCACATTTGCAGGTCGCGCAACTGTGCAGCAGGCCACCCTTCAATGCTATGCCTCCTTTGTTGCTTGCAGCCTGTTCAATGCTATCCTTCATCTTTCAGAATAAGCGATGATGCTCCTCCAACCAAAGTCCATGTCGATTTGGCATCCAAGCCTGCGCACAGTGAAATGTCTAGTGTACAGTATGTATTTATAGCCGGCCGGCCGGGCAGATCTGCATCTGCGTGCCATGAGGATTCTGTTCCCGGCCCGGCCCTGTAAACAAGAAGCCAGCTGCGCCAGATGCAGTTCTTCAGCTGGCCAACAGTAACTCGGTCTAGCTTAGCCAGTGCTAAGCTATAGCTACTAGTAATTAGTATTATCTTTCCAATGCGTGTGCCAGTGCCATCAGTGATGATCTTTGGATTCTGCAGGTGCATTCGTACTAGTAAGGAGTGAGTATTCATGTGAGTGATCGATTTGGGACTCGTTTAGATGAAAAAGATTTAGAATTTTGAACTGTAGCACTTTCGTTTGTATTTGACAATTAGTGTCCAATCATGGTCTAACTAGGTTCAAAAGATTCGTCTTGTGATTTACAAATAAACTGTGCAATTAGTTATTTTTTTACCTACATTTAATACTCCATGTATGCGTCCAAAGATTCGATGTGACAGAAAATCTTGTAAAGTTTTGAAATTTTGAAGGTAACTAAACAAGGCCTTGGTTGTGAACACAATGACAATGGGTCGTCCAATGGATGGAGTCATGGAGAAGCTAGTAAGGGCGTGTTTGGATCTTTAGGCCTAAAGTTTAGTCCATGTTTAGATGCAAATTAGAAGGACTAAATATGAGTTAATTATAAAAATAATTACATAATCCGTGGCTAATTCGCGAGACGAATCTAATGAGCCTAATTAATCCATGATTAGCAAATGTTTACTGTAGCATCATATGAGCAAATCATGAACTAATTAGGCTCAATAGATTTGTATCGCAAATTAGCCTCCATCTGTGTAATTAATTTTGTAATTAGTCTATGTTTAATCATCCTAAATAGCATCCAAATGTTTGATGTGACCCGGACTAAAGTTTAGTCCGAGTGATCCAAACATGCCCTAAGGAAGTTCAGAGTAACCTCAGGCTCGATCAGAGAGATCTCTGCGTCTGAGACTCTGAGCCATACTAAACCTATATCTAATCTGCTGCATCGACCAGAAAGGTTGCATCGGCCACAGCAGACGCAGTAAATTTCGATCTGTCGCAGTTGCAGGGCATCAGCTCGCCTGGGTAACATGGAGGGTAATACAGTGCGGTGGTACAGAACTGGTAATTCTAGTTTTACTAGCTAGGAGTACTCCTGTCTGGCATACCACACACTAGTCGTTGAGCTTCATTCAAGGTCCCCCCCCCCCCCCCCCCCCCCCGGTCGGTGATATGAACCTTCAGCTGCATGAATTCTGCAATCTGATCGAACCTTACCAAGCTGCGTGTACTTTGGGCGTGTTTGATTCCGGCAGCTAAAAATTAGCAATATATTTGAATGCTAATTAGAAAAATTAAACGTGAACTAATTTTAAAACTAAGAAATTTTTTACAATGGTTGGAGAGGCGATGAGAGGCGATAGGTGTGTCTATGGTCGGTGGGCCTAGAACATGAAAAAGCGATGAGAGGCAATGGGATTAAGCCGATGGGAGGCGATAGGTGTGTCTATGGTTGGTGGGCCCCTGTGCGTCACGTCATCTCCCATCGCCTCCCATCGCTTTTGAAATTAAGGGGATTAGAACCCCAAATAGAGGAGTGGTAATTCCTTTTTCGTAGTTCTTTTTTTTAATAAAAGGTAAAAGGGTAAATGCATAATTGTAAAAAAATGTTTTGAGTAGTATAGTTAGTGTGTATGATTCAATCAAGTACTATAGTTAGATAAATATTTTCTTGAGTAGTATGGTTGTGATGAATAATTGAAGTAATATAGTTAGATTAACATTTATTTTTTAGGGTTCATCCAGCCTCTAGAAAGCTCGTTGACGTGATGTCGCGCCCCGTGCAGATGGCCACGCCGGGGCAGCGGCTCGCGGAGGTCGATGCCTTCTTCGCCGCGCAGCACTACTCCGGCCTGCCCGTGGTCGACGAGGACGGCAGGTGCGTTGGGGTGATCTCCAAGAAGGACAAGGCCAAGGCGCCCAATGGGGTCGGTTCACTAACTAACTGCTCCTCCTTGTTATTTTGTTTTCTTTGCTGTTAGGGAAATGATGCCTGAAGTCTTAACAAAGCTCTTGCCTTGTTTCAGGCTGTGGTGCGCATAATGAACTTGCGAAAATACTGCAGAAGTATTCAGTTCGTGCCTGCCCCAGGCTACGAGGCATATGGAGAACCCATCAAGCAAGTCAAGAATTCCATTGTAGAGTCTGTGGAGCAAAATGGAAAATCTCATCGGTCTTCGTATCCAGGTCCTTCAGTTGAGTTTCAAGCTTCAGATTGGAGATTTATTGATGGCCCATTTATTGCAGTTTGGATAAACAACGTGCCATGGGCTGCTGAGGATGTTATGGCAGCTCCAGAGGCAAAGGTAACCAAATAGTCTCTTGTAATGGTAACATTTTGTCAAGGGTGTCCGTTTCCTTTCGAAATTAGAAACCTGGCATAGCTAGTTTATTTACTCACCAAATGAACTTCAGAAAATGTTTATACAGAACTGCAGTTCTCAAGATATTAAAACACTTCTTTTTAGTTGCTACTTTTTTTATTATGACAAGGTTATTGCATTTTTGTTGTATGCTGGAATGGAATGCTCAGGACAAGCATTAAGAAGTAGGCAAAAAAGTTTAAATGTTTGCTAGACCATCAGAATGATGAGTGATTCTGCATGGTTGCTATAGAAATCATTATGCGTGTAGTGTGTTTGGTTTGGTTGAGTCGTTCATCTTTTGTCACAGGCAAGTCGGTGTGTTAGGAGAATGGTTTTTATGGTGTTGGTGATGTGCGCTTGTAAGGGCTCTTCCCCTTTTTTTTTCTTAATATAATGATATGCAGCTCTCCTGCGTGTTCGAAACAAAAATCATTATATGTCATATATTTGAGTGTTCAGTTCCATACTTCCATTTGCTTCTGGATTTCTGTAGCTATTTTGTAGAGGCGATGGGAGGCGATAGGAAGCGATTCCAACCATTGTAAAAGGTCTCTAAAACTAATTGTATAAGCCGTGACTAATTGAGAGACAAATCTATTAATCATAATTAGTCTATGTTTACTGTAGCGCCATATAGGCTAATCATGGCCGAATTAAGATCAATAGATTCGTCTTGCTAATTAGTCACCGCTTATATAATTAGTTTTAAAATTAGTTCACGTTTGATCTTTTTAAATAACATCTAAACATAGTGCTATTTTTTAGTGCCAGAGATCCAAACACACCGTTCTTTCTGTGTACGAGAACTCAGGTTGCGTGTACGGGTAAGCTTCCATGTCAACGCTGTCCATATTTTTTTTTCCCAAGAGCAATGTCAACGCAACGCAATGGTGAAAGTTTGAGGAAATTTTTGCAAGAGAATATAGGGGCGTGGGCAGACTTGGGCCTTATTTAGATACAAAATTTCTTTGCTGTAAATATCACATCGGATGTTCTGTACGACGTTAGAAGAGGTTTTCGGATACTAATAAAAAACTAATTACATAGCTTGCCTGTAAACCGCGAGACGAATTTATTAAGCCTAATTAATCCGTCATTAGCACATTTGTTACTGTAGCACTTTAGTGTCAAATCACGGACTAATTAGGCTCAAAACGTTCGTCTCGTAATTTACACACAAACAATGCAATTAGTTTTTTATTTCGTCTATATTTAATACTCCATACATGTGCTGCAAGATTTGATGTGATATTTTTGGGCGTAAAGTTTTTCCATCTAAACAAGGCCTTGGTCACCTGGACCTCGTGTATATATGTCGATCAGAAGGAAAATATGAGGCGGCTAGTATTGGCGCTGAGTGTGGTGACACAGGAAGGGGGATTTGATAAGCCACTTTGGATGATATACAACTAAAGCTTATAGATAGACTAAAATTTAGTTGAGCTAATTTTGAGTGGACCACTTTAGTCAAGTGGTGTTTGTATGCATGGACTTAAAGTGAATTAAAAGGTAAAAGATTCTACAGACACGGACTCATGGTCACCTTTTCCACTTTAGTTCTTATTTGCTAACTAATGGACTAATGGCTAGTTTAGATAGAAACTAACGTTCAATTCACTTTCAGTTCACATGTTTGGATTGACTGAACTTTAGTTGGAAGTATCCAAACAGGTCCTTAACCGCAAGAACAGTGATAGGGAGACATCTAAATAGTTAACACATCCATGTAACAATCTTCAAACAATTTCACAGGAATAGAATGGAATCTGGGATTGGATAGCAAGAATTTGGATAACAGAACAGAGTTGGACAGGGGAATAGGGACACGGCTAAACCCGTGGGAAAGGCGAGTTCGTCAAGGAGTTCAGAGTTCTATTCATCCGTGCCGTTCTCTTACAACGGTGGAGCCTATATACATCGTCTAAGGGCTCTCGGCCCACTCACGCCAACTCCAGGCCCATGGCCCATGACTTCGGCTGGCTTCCAAATGCAACGCTTGCATTCCCTGTTCCTTGACATTCCCCGCTCCTTAAACTCCGACGCAGATCATGCTCTTCTTCCCAGGTAGCCATTGAAGGCGGTAGGCCACCCCATTGCACTAGTAATTACTTGATCGTAGAGGTACCCCGTGGAGCCAAACGATGGTCCAACAGTGCTGTCGGAGTTAGTAATTGAAAAGGGTCAGTGCATACTGAACTCAAGTCCTGGCTAACTTGAATAGCAGGTGGAACACATCTCTTTAGTTGAGAGACATGCAAAACTGGATGTATCTTGGCAGTGGATGGCAGATCAAGTTTGTATGCCACTGATCCCACCCTCTGTAGTACTTTGAAAGGGCCAAAGTACTTGAAGGAAAGCTTGTGATTGTCTCTATATGCAACTGAGGACGGAATATGTGGTTGCAGCTTGATATATACCCAGTCTCCTTCCTAAAAAACTCTCTCTGATCTATGTTTATCAGCTTGTGCTTTCATTCTTTGTTGAGCTCTTGCTAGCTGCTGCTGAATCAGTTTTGTCAAAAGCTCTCTTTCCTTCATCCACTGTTCCAAATCTGGGACAGTACACAGCTGCAAGTTTGTAATGCCCAAAGCTCTAGGTGTATGACCATATAATACCTCAAAAGGTGTTTTCCCCAATGCTGAATGAAATGAGGTATTGTACCAAAATTCAGCTAATTGTAGCCATTTATTCCATTGCCTTGGACAAGAATGAACTGTGCACCTCAAAAATCCCTCTAAACATTGGTTAAGTCTCTCAGTTTGGCCATCAGTTTGAGGGTGATATGATGAACTCATAAGCAGCTTAGTATCTGACAGTTTGAATAGCTCTTGCCAAACAGCACTTGTGAAAATCCTGTCTCTATCAGAGATCAATGCTTTGGGTAATCCATGCAGCTTGTAGATATGATTCATAAATAACTGAGCCACTTGCAGAGCAGTAAAAGGGTGAGCAATTGGAAGAAAATGTCCATATTTTGTGAACTTATCTACTACCACTAAGATAGCATTGAATCTGTCAGACTTAGGCAAACCCTCTATAAAGTCAAGGCAAACCACTTCCCATGCCTGAGAGGGGATTGGTAAAGGGCATAGCAAACCTGGAGGTTTGATGTGCTCAGCTTTAGCCTGCTGACAAATGGCACACTGCTGAACAAATGCAGTCACTAACTGTTTCAGTCCAGTCCAGGCAATGGAATAAATGGCTACAATTAGCTGAATTTTGGTACAATACCTCATTTCATTCAGCATTGGGGAAAACACCTTTTGAGGTATTATATGGTCATACACCTAGAGCTTTGGGCATTACAAACTTGCAGCTGTGTACTGTCCCAGATTTGGAACAGTGGATGAAGGAAAGAGAGCTTTTGACAAAACTGATTCAGCAGCAGCTAGCAAGAGCTCAACAAAGAATGAAAGCACAAGCTGATAAACATAGATCAGAGAGAGTTTTTTAGGAAGGAGACTGGGTATATATCAAGCTGCAACCACATATTCCGTCCTCAGTTGCATATAGAGACAATCACAAGCTTTCCTTCAAGTACTTTGGCCCTTTCAAAGTACTACAGAGGGTGGGATCAGTGGCATACAAACTTGATCTGCCATCCACTGCCAAGATACATCCAGTTTTGCATGTCTCTCAACTAAAGAGATGTGTTCCACCTGCTATTCAAGTTAGCCAGGACTTGAGTTCAGTATGCACTGACCCTTTTCAATTACTAACTCCGACAGCACTGTTGGACCATCGTTTGGCTCCACGGGGTACCTCTACGATCAAGTAATTACTAGTGCAATGGGGTGGCCTACCGCCTTCAATGGCTACCTGGGAAGAAGAGCATGATCTGCGTCGGAGTTTAAGGAGCGGGGAATGTCAAGGAACAGGGAATGCAAGCGTTGCATTTGGAAGCCAGCCGAAGTCATGGGCCATGGGCCTGGAGTTGGCGTGAGTGGGCCGAGAGCCCTTAGACGATGTATATAGGCTCCACCGTTGTAAGAGAACGGCACGGATGAATAGAACTCTGAACTCCTTGACGAACTCGCCTTTCCCACGGGTTTAGCCGTGTCCCTATTCCCCCCCCCCCCCCCCCCCCCCGGTCGGTGATATGAACCTTCAGCTGCATGAATTCTGCAATCTGATCGAACCTTACCAAGCTGCGTGTACTTTGGGCGTGTTTGATTCCGGCAGCTAAAAATTAGCAATATATTTGAATGCTAATTAGAAAAATTAAACGTGAACTAATTTTAAAACTAAGAAATTTTTTACAATGGTTGGAGAGGCGATGAGAGGCGATAGGTGTGTCTATGGTCGGTGGGCCTAGAACATGAAAAAGCGATGAGAGGCAATGGGATTAAGCCGATGGGAGGCGATAGGTGTGTCTATGGTTGGTGGGCCCCTGTGCGTCACGTCATCTCCCATCGCCTCCCATCGCTTTTGAAATTAAGGGGATTAGAACCCCAAATAGAGGAGTGGTAATTCCTTTTTCGTAGTTCTTTTTTTTAATAAAAGGTAAAAGGGTAAATGCATAATTGTAAAAAAATGTTTTGAGTAGTATAGTTAGTGTGTATGATTCAATCAAGTACTATAGTTAGATAAATATTTTCTTGAGTAGTATGGTTGTGATGAATAATTGAAGTAATATAGTTAGATTAACATTTATTTTTTAGGGTTCATCCAGCCTCTAGAAAGCTCGTTGACGTGATGTCGCGCCCCGTGCAGATGGCCACGCCGGGGCAGCGGCTCGCGGAGGTCGATGCCTTCTTCGCCGCGCAGCACTACTCCGGCCTGCCCGTGGTCGACGAGGACGGCAGGTGCGTTGGGGTGATCTCCAAGAAGGACAAGGCCAAGGCGCCCAATGGGGTCGGTTCACTAACTAACTGCTCCTCCTTGTTATTTTGTTTTCTTTGCTGTTAGGGAAATGATGCCTGAAGTCTTAACAAAGCTCTTGCCTTGTTTCAGGCTGTGGTGCGCATAATGAACTTGCGAAAATACTGCAGAAGTATTCAGTTCGTGCCTGCCCCAGGCTACGAGGCATATGGAGAACCCATCAAGCAAGTCAAGAATTCCATTGTAGAGTCTGTGGAGCAAAATGGAAAATCTCATCGGTCTTCGTATCCAGGTCCTTCAGTTGAGTTTCAAGCTTCAGATTGGAGATTTATTGATGGCCCATTTATTGCAGTTTGGATAAACAACGTGCCATGGGCTGCTGAGGATGTTATGGCAGCTCCAGAGGCAAAGGTAACCAAATAGTCTCTTGTAATGGTAACATTTTGTCAAGGGTGTCCGTTTCCTTTCGAAATTAGAAACCTGGCATAGCTAGTTTATTTACTCACCAAATGAACTTCAGAAAATGTTTATACAGAACTGCAGTTCTCAAGATATTAAAACACTTCTTTTTAGTTGCTACTTTTTTTATTATGACAAGGTTATTGCATTTTTGTTGTATGCTGGAATGGAATGCTCAGGACAAGCATTAAGAAGTAGGCAAAAAAGTTTAAATGTTTGCTAGACCATCAGAATGATGAGTGATTCTGCATGGTTGCTATAGAAATCATTATGCGTGTAGTGTGTTTGGTTTGGTTGAGTCGTTCATCTTTTGTCACAGGCAAGTCGGTGTGTTAGGAGAATGGTTTTTATGGTGTTGGTGATGTGCGCTTGTAAGGGCTCTTCCCCTTTTTTTTTCTTAATATAATGATATGCAGCTCTCCTGCGTGTTCGAAACAAAAATCATTATATGTCATATATTTGAGTGTTCAGTTCCATACTTCCATTTGCTTCTGGATTTCTGTAGCTATTTTGTAGAGGCGATGGGAGGCGATAGGAAGCGATTCCAACCATTGTAAAAGGTCTCTAAAACTAATTGTATAAGCCGTGACTAATTGAGAGACAAATCTATTAATCATAATTAGTCTATGTTTACTGTAGCGCCATATAGGCTAATCATGGCCGAATTAAGATCAATAGATTCGTCTTGCTAATTAGTCACCGCTTATATAATTAGTTTTAAAATTAGTTCACGTTTGATCTTTTTTAAATAACATCTAAACATAGTGCTATTTTTTAGTGCCAGAGATCCAAACACACCGTTCTTTCTGTGTACGAGAACTCAGGTTGCGTGTACGGGTAAGCTTCCATGTCAACGCTGTCCATATTTTTTTTTCCCAAGAGCAATGTCAACGCAACGCAATGGTGAAAGTTTGAGGAAATTTTTGCAAGAGAATATAGGGGCGTGGGCAGACTTGGGCCTTATTTAGATACAAAATTTCTTTGCTGTAAATATCACATCGGATGTTCTGTACGACGTTAGAAGAGGTTTTCGGATACTAATAAAAAACTAATTACATAGCTTGCCTGTAAACCGCGAGACGAATTTATTAAGCCTAATTAATCCGTCATTAGCACATTTGTTACTGTAGCACTTTAGTGTCAAATCACGGACTAATTAGGCTCAAAACGTTCGTCTCGTAATTTACACACAAACAATGCAATTAGTTTTTTATTTCGTCTATATTTAATACTCCATACATGTGCTGCAAGATTTGATGTGATATTTTTGGGCGTAAAGTTTTTCCATCTAAACAAGGCCTTGGTCACCTGGACCTCGTGTATATATGTCGATCAGAAGGAAAATATGAGGCGGCTAGTATTGGCGCTGAGTGTGGTGACACAGGAAGGGGGATTTGATAAGCCACTTTGGATGATATACAACTAAAGCTTATAGATAGACTAAAATTTAGTTGAGCTAATTTTGAGTGGACCACTTTAGTCAAGTGGTGTTTGTATGCATGGACTTAAAGTGAATTAAAAGGTAAAAGATTCTACAGACACGGACTCATGGTCACCTTTTCCACTTTAGTTCTTATTTGCTAACTAATGGACTAATGGCTAGTTTAGATAGAAACTAACGTTCAATTCACTTTCAGTTCACATGTTTGGATTGACTGAACTTTAGTTGGAAGTATCCAAACAGGTCCTTAACCGCAAGAACAGTGATAGGGAGACATCTAAATAGTTAACACATCCATGTAACAATCTTCAAACAATTTCACAGGAATAGAATGGAATCTGGGATTGGATAGCAAGAATTTGGATAACAGAACAGAGTTGGACAGGGGAATAGGGACACGGCTAAACCCGTGGGAAAGGCGAGTTCGTCAAGGAGTTCAGAGTTCTATTCATCCGTGCCGTTCTCTTACAACGGTGGAGCCTATATACATCGTCTAAGGGCTCTCGGCCCACTCACGCCAACTCCAGGCCCATGGCCCATGACTTCGGCTGGCTTCCAAATGCAACGCTTGCATTCCCTGTTCCTTGACATTCCCCGCTCCTTAAACTCCGACGCAGATCATGCTCTTCTTCCCAGGTAGCCATTGAAGGCGGTAGGCCACCCCATTGCACTAGTAATTACTTGATCGTAGAGGTACCCCCGTGGAGCCAAACGATGGTCCAACAGTGCTGTCGGAGTTAGTAATTGAAAAGGGTCAGTGCATACTGAACTCAAGTCCTGGCTAACTTGAATAGCAGGTGGAACACATCTCTTTAGTTGAGAGACATGCAAAACTGGATGTATCTTGGCAGTGGATGGCAGATCAAGTTTGTATGCCACTGATCCCACCCTCTGTAGTACTTTGAAAGGGCCAAAGTACTTGAAGGAAAGCTTGTGATTGTCTCTATATGCAACTGAGGACGGAATATGTGGTTGCAGCTTGATATATACCCAGTCTCCTTCCTAAAAAACTCTCTCTGATCTATGTTTATCAGCTTGTGCTTTCATTCTTTGTTGAGCTCTTGCTAGCTGCTGCTGAATCAGTTTTGTCAAAAGCTCTCTTTCCTTCATC
>JAHUYU010001491.1:0-21498 GCA_030439765.1 Tripidium arundinaceum | reverse complement strand
TGTTGAAAGTTTAGCCATTGCTACTTCCTTGTAGACGCGTGTGTCAGCTAGACCATCCGTTCTACTCGATTCGGAACCCCACCTTTGTGTTTTCAGATTGGATCTTATCTCCATATTTGTAATTGAGTTGCTTGTTCTACTTGTTCTTGCTTGTTCTTCGATTGCTTGCAGGAATTACCCTAGTGGTTTGGTTGATCGTGCTCCACAAGATCGTGAACAACCCGCTGGAGTTGGTGTATCGGTTGCTAAGGCGCAGTCTTGGTAGGCTGTAGTCGGGCCGTGAACGTCTCTCCAGTCCAAATCGAAGTTATCTATCTCCACCGAAAGATCGGGACACCAAACCCAATTTCTCATCAGGCTGAGTGCAAGTTGTTTCTAAAGCTGATGTGATCAAACATATGTTATCAATGCCAATATTGAATGGAAGAATTGGAAAATGGATTCTTGCATTGTCAGAATTTGATTTGAGGTTTGAATCGGCTAAAGCAGTTAAGGGACAAGTAATGTCTGATTTTGTGACTCAACACTATAAGCCAAGTATCGGCTATTTGGACCTGATACCATGGACATTGTTCTTTGACGGTTCATCTTGCAAACAAGGTGTGGCATTGGTTGTTATTGTTTCACCTCAGGGGGCAAATTTTGAGTTTGCTTTTCTTATTAAACCAATGACCACTAATAATCAAGCCGAATATGAAGCTATGCTTAAAGGACTTCAACTTCTTCGGGAAGTAAAGGCCGATGCTATTGAAATATTTGGAGATTTAATTAATCAATTGATCAACCTATACGAGTGCAAAGATGATATTCTAAAAGGTTATTATGATAAATGTTGTGATTTGCTTAATGAATTTCCCTTTGTTGATATCAAGCATATTCCTCGATCTCTGGTGCAGCGTTTGTCCTTCCATTAATTGAAATTACTTTCACATGCCCCGAGATATCTACCACCGTTCCATGGCTATAAATAAAACCCAAGGCTGAAACAAAAGAAAACACTTGCTTTTGCCGTCGCATACGCTTCCTTTTCCGTTCAATCTTCCCCTTTCCAGATCTAAACCACTCTCCAGCAAAAGAATGGACCACGGTAAGCGCCCAGCCGAGGAGATCCCAGAGGAAAACATCCCGATGCGCCACCGTCTTTGCCGTCAGGGGTAAGAAAAGGTAGTCTTTCATCTTTCATGATCAATTTGTTGACTCTTTGAATGTGCAGGGCCATCTCCCATGCCGATGCTCTACATCTCCTAGCGAGGGCCGGTGAACCTTCAGGAGCTGCACGCGATGATCGCTCGGCAGCACTGGCAGGGTCCTCCTTCGACTCCTTTGACTCCTACAATGGAGATGACGCTCGATGTTTTCTCCACGAGAGGAATGAGGTTCAGAATCTGTACTCTGACGCAACCCACAAGATTGGGCGGCTTGAGTTCTGCCTCAACGCCTCTTAAATCCCTCTTGCCGCTGTGGAAGGGAAAGCCTACGCTACCCGAGCGAGGCTGGCCGAATCCGACACCAGGGTGGCTAGTAAGATCTCCCTTGAGAAAAACCTTTTTCTTGTGATTTTACTCCAACAATCTCTTCCTAATAGTCCTCTTTTTCTCCTTGTCAGATCTGGTGGTGCAGTTGGAGGCCTTGCAATTGGTGACAAACGAAGCTTCTGCGGCGGTTAACGCTAGAGGCACCCTGCTCGAGGATCACCTGCGAGATATTCCGGCTCGTGCCTAGGAGATTGCCCTCCTTGGCGTTTGCCATGATGCTACAGTTGCTCTAGCCGCAGCCCAAATCTGCTCAGGGCATGAACTCCATCACCTAGAGCCAGGCTTTCCAGCAGCCGATGCACCAAAAGACTACGAATGGTTGATCGAGAACTTCTCAGAAGCTGCAGAGGCTGTGGCTGATGTAACCCACGCCGAGGACGTCGTGAACAAAGTCTTCCTCAGCTCTTAGTCTATATCTAGGAAATTCCAAAAAATGAATGAACTTTATGTTTTTATGTTTGTTTTTGCTCTATAGGCGATGCATATTGCATCAGCTTTTGCCCCTTGGGCTAATTTTGTTATAAAGATGATAACCTCTGATATCGGCTATTCAGCCGATGATGATATAATCGGCTATCAAGTATTAATCCAAATACTTGGGTAATATTTCTTTAAGTATTTTCCATTGAGTGCTCTAGAAAATTCTTCTCCTTCCAATGTTTCCAAAATATAAGCATTGCCAGGTACACATCGACTTATACGATAGGGACATTCCCAATTAGGTGACCATTTTCCATACTTACTGTCTTTAGTCCCGATCGGCAATATCACCTTCCAAACCAACTCTCCTTCATGAAATTGTTTGGATTTGACTTTCTTATTGTAATATCTGGCAATTCTCAATTTATTAGCTTCAATATTTTCAA
This sequence comes from Tripidium arundinaceum, assembly GCA_030439765.1. NCBI lineage: Eukaryota > Viridiplantae > Streptophyta > Magnoliopsida > Poales > Poaceae > Tripidium > Tripidium arundinaceum. The sequence goes on along the minus strand of JAHUYU010001491.1, from coordinate 19,097 downwards.
GAGCATGTAGCCGATGACAATTCAAATCCTCCAAATTATCCATCATAAGACTTTTGTAGTCATCGGCTGCTAAATCATCTTGACACGTCTTGATCCAATCTTAATCTCCCAAGGAAGAACAGCTTCATGCTCATATACTAACTCATAAGGCAAAGATTTAGTCGATCCATGACAAGCCATCCTATATGCCCATATCGCTTCATTAAGTGTTAAGTACCACTTTCTTGGTTGTTCTTCAATCTTCTTTTTGATCAACTTGATTAAAATCTGATTTCACGCTTATGCCTGTCCATTAGCCTGAGCATAATACGGAGAGGAATTTAATACTTTGATCCCCATACTGTTAGCAAAATCCTTGAACTCTTTAGATGTGAACATTGTTCCTTGATCAGTAGTGATGGTTTGAGGAATCCCAAAACGATAGACAATATGCTCCTTAACAAAATCAACCATATTTTTAGATGTTACCGTCTTCAATGGAACTGCTTCAACCCGCTTAGTAAAATAATCAGTTGCTACCAATATGAATTTATGCCCTTTGCTGGAAGGTGGAAAAATCTGGCCGATTAGATCAATACCCCATCCTCTAAGCGGCCATGGCTTGATAATCGGATTCATAGCCGATGCTGGTGATTTCTGAACATTACCAAACCTTTGACAATCTTGACAACCCTTGTAATACTTAAAACAATCTTCCAACATTGTCAGCCAAAAATATCTAGATCTGCGAATAATCCACTTCATCTTGTAAGCCGATTGATGAGCCCCACAAACCCCTTCATGGACTTCTCCCATCAGGATCTTTGCTTCTTCTTGATTCAAACACTTGAGCAAAACTCTGTTGACTGTTTTATAATATAATTTATCATCAAGTAACACATACTTAGTTGATTTATACCTCAGTTTCCTTGAAACTTTCTGTGACGGGTTTCTGAGGTAATCGGTTATTTCAATCCTCCAGTCATCAGCAATAACCTCATTTCTAAGAATTTCATGAATTAGCCGATAACTAGAAGCATTTTGCACTAGTCGATTAGCTTCTTGGTTCTGAGCTCTAGGAATATGCTTGATATCAACAAAGGGAAATTCATTAAGCAAATCACAACATTTATCATAATAACCTTTTAGAATATCATCTTTGCACTCGTATAGGTTGATCAATTGATTAATTAAATCTCCAAATATTTCAATAGCATCGGCCTTTACTTCCCGAAGAAGTTGAAGTCCTTTAAGCATAGCTTCATATTCGGCTTGATTATTAGTGGTCATTGGTTTAATAAGAAAAGCAAACTCAAAATTTGCCCCCTGAGGTGAAACAATAACAACCAATGCCACACCTTGTTTGCAAGATGAACCGTCAAAGAACAATGTCCATGGTATCAGGTCCAAATAGCCGATACTTGGCTTATAGTGTTGAGTCACAAAATCAGACATTACTTGTCCCTTAACTGCTTTAGCCGATTCAAACCTCAAATCAAATTCTGACAATGCAAGAATCCATTTTCCAATTCTTCCATTCAATATTGGCATTGATAACATATGTTTGATCACATCAGCTTTAGAAACAACTTGCACTCAGCCTGATGAGAAATTGGGTTTGGTGTCCCGATCTTTCGGTGGAGATAGATAACTTCGATTTGGACTGGAGAGACGTTCACGGCCCGACTACAGCCTACCAAGACTGCGCCTTAGCAACCGATACACCAACTCCAGCGGGTTGTTCACGATCTTGTGGAGCACGATCAACCAAACCACTAGGGTAATTCCTGCAAGCAATCGAAGAACAAGCAAGAACAAGTAGAACAAGCAACTCAATTACAAATATGGAGATAAGATCCAATCTGAAAACACAAAGGTGGGGTTCCGAATCGAGTAGAACGGATGGTCTAGCTGACACACGCGTCTACAAGGAAGTAGCAATGGCTAAACTTTCAACAAAACAAAACCCGATCTATTTGTGGCGGCTATGGAGGTATATGAGAGGGTAGAGGACGACCTGGACATGGTGGGGGTCGTCCCACAACCCTAGGACGCTCCCCTATTGGGCCCCACTTGATACACGGCCCATTGGGCAACAATCAGGTGACGCAGCACCGTGGACAGAAAAGGTCTCTATATTAAATCGATGATTGCAGCCGCCTCAGAGCAGATATGGACATGAGTCCTGATCCATATGAAAGTAGACTTGATAAACTTTCCATAAAGTCCTAGAACGTTCCAATCGGATTCCGTATGAAGGCGTGGTGACTGTTGCAAGTTGGGACAATTCTGCAGTCCGAATTGAACTTCCAAAACGTGTTGGATTTGGACTCTTTGTTTCCTTGGGCCAAAAGTGACGTGGTGGCCTGGGGGAGGGTGTTAGGAATACTAGGATTTGGTCCCCAATCAACTTCATTAACCTTCCATGCTTTCCATATGCAATCAAATATTCCCTTCATCCATGTAAGCAATTCTGAAAAGGAAAATGTACAAACTTCGAGGTGCAGCATCAATTCATAAAATCTATTAAATATAAACCTCATATAGAATGGTTTCACCTTTACTTTTGATGTGGTTAACATGGTCATATTTGAGCCTCTGATGTCCTCATCATTCTCCCCTTCTTGGCTGCAAGTCGTCCTCGACTTGCTCCAATGGCATTCAAAGGTGCTTACTTTGATGTTGGAACACGGAGCGACGGCCGTGCTGCACGGCCGCAACAAGCAATGCTCCCCTTCTTCATTTTGGCCCTGTTGCATATGAGAAAAACTAGGGATACTTTGCAAGACATTATTAGTGTTAGTGCATTCCCCGATTTGATCATGGTATTGTAGCTCAAAAGGAGATTTCATATTAGAGCAAATATAAACTTTATGCACCAAATATTCTCCTTTGCTGTCATATTTGCCAATTACATGAAGCGAACAACGATTAAAACTTGGCAAACCAGATTTCATAGATATATCATTCTCCAAACTATTCAGATCACAAAGAAAATCAAGTTCAATATAACCTAAACAATTTAAAGAAGATATGATATTCATCTCCTCTTTCTCACTAGCAATGCAATGAACACGCCTTACTTCAGCATGCGTATCGTTAAGAATAGAATTATCATGTCCAAGCACTAGTCGTGTTCTAGATATAAGTGAAGCATGATCATACTCACATGGAGTGATTGTAGCATCAAATGTGCTGCTTTGCTCGCTCTCCTCCAACATGGTGGGTGCTGCACAATCATTCTTTTCCCACTTTAGCAGCGGGTGTAGTTGCTCAAATTGCTCAATGCACTCAATGGTATTGTTCCCATCCTCCTGCAAAATGTTATGGACAGCAAGGGGAAAAAGAGGGTGCTCTATCTCTAGTTGTGGTGATGAAATCAGAGAAGAAGTGTCACACAACTCTTCTTTGTCACAAGGTACAACAAGCAAATCATGTTGTGACAAAGGCAAATCAGCAGCGAATTCCACTATTTGTTGCTCCCTTTCAGCATGTAAAGTGGACAATTGTTAGCTATAATGTGTCACACCATTCTTGCAAGTATTCATAGATAAAAGAATCTGATTTTCAACTTTACAAGCAAGATAAAACAAGCAAGATATATGGTTATATGTTTCACTAATGAGCAAGGTTTGAATTTCAGAATTGAGCCCTTTCATGAACCTACTCATTACATCTTCCATGCATTCATCCAAGCCACCAAACATGATACAAATTTTAAAATCATGGTAGTATTGTTTCACAGTCCTACTACCCTGTTTTAATTTCTCTAGTTTGGTAAGCAAGTAATCAACATAATATACAGGAATATATACACCTCTAAAATGCATTTTGAAGTCTTTCCAAGTTTGCGGAACAAAGTCATGCCTACAAAGATGTTTCCATTCGTACAAAGCATCCTCAGTTAAAGCATTAGAGGCAGCAAAAACCATTTGTTTCTCAGACAAATCATACTCCTCAAATTCCTTATCTACCTTCAGCTCCCAATTAATGTATGCATGAGGGTCAAACTTACCAGCAAATGAAGGCAAGTGTTGAATGACATCTTGAATATGAGGGTGTAGTTTCATGAGCTCAAAAATCTCCGTATTACCTACCATGATTAGTAGAAAACAAGAAACACAAAAATAATACGTATCCTCCTATCAACAACTAGGATGTGTCTGTTGTAGTTCTTTCAATCTTAAGCTATTCAAACAAGCTCTTACAAGTTCTTACCAAGCAAAACAGGAGGGAACGGCAACCAACAAGTCAGCAACCGTGGAAGAAAGTATATCGGTGCTGCAGCAACAAGACCTGTCAAGCTGTAGTCAAAATATGTGGAGCTGTAGGTGGGCTGAAGCAAGGAAGTACTAGCACCACATTAGTCACAAAAGCAATCTGAATAATCGTTCAACGGCGGTACTGTGCTGGTCCTAGGCTAGACTGTGCTAGAGACGCGAGCCTGGACACAAATGAAGTCACAGTACAACAGGAAAAAAAAGGCACATGAACAGCAAGATATCACCCCCTTCTTTTCCTCCTCTCTTCTTTTCTTTCTTTTCTCTTTCTCTTTCTTTTTTTTCTTTTTTTTATTTTTCTTCTTCTTCGTTTCTTTTACTTTGCACAAAACAAATCTTAATCTTAACAAAACAAACTTCAGAAAAGCAACTTATAATGTATTTCTCTTTCTTTTCAGGGGTAACAAGAATACAACTAGCAACTCAGATTTTTCTTTGTGTGCCCAAATCAGATTTTGCCAGTGTTAAAAAAAATGGAGGGAATGGATATGGTGCAGCAAAGATGTATATGGTAGTAATGATTGCAATGGAGATGTATATGGTGTAGTGGAGATGTATATGGTGGTGGTGATGGCAGCGGAGATTATATGATTGATAGTGACCAAAACGTGACAAGAACTCGAAACTCTAAAAGACTAACCCTAAGACCAGCAACTCGACTCAACCGGTGTAAACCAAACTCAACAAGCCTGAACTAAGCAGTACTAGTAAAAGGCTCAAAGTGTCTATGGGATTATGGAAAAATGAATCTACTATTCTTTTTTTTGGCTTTTTCTGGACTATAGGAATTTAATAAAAACAGCGAAGAATTGGAAATCTCTCACCGATAAACCTTGCTCTGATTACCAACTGATGAGAAATTGGGTTTGGTGTCCCGATCTTTCGGTGGACATAGATAACTTCGATTTGGACTGGAGAGACGTTCACGGCCCGACTACAGCCTACCAAGACTGCGCCTTAGCAACCGATACACCAACTCCAGCGGTTGTTCATGATCTTGTGGAGCACGATCAACCAAACCACTAGGGTAATTCCTGCAAGCAATCGAAGAACAAGCAAGAACAAGTAGAACAAGCAACTCAATTGCAAATATGGAGATAAGATCCAATCTGAAAACACAAAGGTGGGGTTCCGAATCGAGTAGAACGGATGGTCTAGCTGACACACGCGTCTACAAGGAAGTAGCAATGGCTAAACTTTCAACAAAACAAAACCCGATCTGTTTGTGGTAGCTATGGAGGTATATGAGAGGGTAGAGGACGACCTGGACATGGTGGGGGTCGTCCCACAACCCTAGGACGCTCCCCTATTGGGCCCCACTTGATACACGGCCCATTGGGCAACAATCAGGTGACGCAGCACTGTGGACAGAAAAGGTCTCTATATTAAATCGATGATTGCAGTCGCCTCAGAGCAGATATGGACATGAGTCCTGATCCATATGAAAGTAGACTTGATAATCTTTCCATAAAGTCCTAGAACGTCCCAATCGGATTCCGTATGAAGGCGTGGTGACTGTTGCAAGTTGGGACAATTCTGCAGTCTGAATTGAACTTCCAAAACGTGTTGGATTTGGACTCTTTGTTTCCTTGGGCCAAAATGAAGAAGGGGAGCATTGCTTGTTGCGGCCGTGCAGCACGGCCGTCGCTCCGTGTTCCAACATCAAAGTAAGCACCTTTGAATGCCATTGGAGCAAGTCGAGGACGACTTGCAGCCAAGAAGGGGAGAATGATGAGGACATCAGAGGCTCAAATATGACCATGTTAACCACATCAAAAGTAAAGGTGAAACCATTCTATATGAGGTTTATATTTAATAGATTTTATGAATTGATGCTGCACCTCGAAGTTTGTACATTTTCCTTTTCAGAATTGCTTACATGGATGAAGGGAATATTTGATTGCATATGGAAAGCATGGAAGGTTAATGAAGTTGATTGGGGACCAAATCCTAGTATTCCTAACACCCTCCCCCAGGCCACCACGTCACTTTTGGCCCAAGGAAACAAAGAGTCCAAATCCAACACGTTTTGGAAGTTCAATTCGGACTGCAGAATTGTCCCAACTTGCAACAGTCACCACGCCTTCATACGGAATCCGATTGGAACGTTCTAGGACTTTATGGAAAGTTTATCAAGTCTACTTTCATATGGATCAGGACTCATGTCCATATCTGCTCTGAGGCGGCTGCAATCATCGATTTAATATAGAGACCTTTTCTGTCCACGGTGCTGCGTCACCTGATTGTTGCCCAATGGGCCGTGTATCAAGTGGGGCCCAATAGGGGAGCGTCCTAGGGTTGTGGGACGACCCCCACCATGTCCAGGTCGTCCTCTACCCTCTCATATACCTCCATAGCCGCCACAAATAGATCGGGTTTTGTTTTGTTGAAAGTTTAGCCATTGCTACTTCCTTGTAGACGCGTGTGTCAGCTAGACCATCCGTTCTACTCGATTCGGAACCCCACCTTTGTGTTTTCAGATTGGATCTTATCTCCATATTTGTAATTGAGTTGCTTGTTCTACTTGTTCTTGCTTGTTCTTCGATTGCTTGCAGGAATTACCCTAGTGGTTTGGTTGATCGTGCTCCACAAGATCGTGAACAACCCGCTGGAGTTGGTGTATCGGTTGCTAAGGCGCAGTCTTGGTAGGCTGTAGTCGGGCCGTGAACGTCTCTCCAGTCCAAATCGAAGTTATCTATCTCCACCGAAAGATCGGGACACCAAACCCAATTTCTCATCAGGCTGAGTGCAAGTTGTTTCTAAAGCTGATGTGATCAAACATATGTTATCAATGCCAATATTGAATGGAAGAATTGGAAAATGGATTCTTGCATTGTCAGAATTTGATTTGAGGTTTGAATCGGCTAAAGCAGTTAAGGGACAAGTAATGTCTGATTTTGTGACTCAACACTATAAGCCAAGTATCGGCTATTTGGACCTGATACCATGGACATTGTTCTTTGACGGTTCATCTTGCAAACAAGGTGTGGCATTGGTTGTTATTGTTTCACCTCAGGGGGCAAATTTTGAGTTTGCTTTTCTTATTAAACCAATGACCACTAATAATCAAGCCGAATATGAAGCTATGCTTAAAGGACTTCAACTTCTTCGGGAAGTAAAGGCCGATGCTATTGAAATATTTGGAGATTTAATTAATCAATTGATCAACCTATACGAGTGCAAAGATGATATTCTAAAAGGTTATTATGATAAATGTTGTGATTTGCTTAATGAATTTCCCTTTGTTGATATCAAGCATATTCCTAGAGCTCAGAACCAAGAAGCTAATCGACTAGTGCAAAATGCTTCTAGTTATCGGCTAATTCATGAAATTCTTAGAAATGAGGTTATTGCTGATGACTGGAGGATTGAAATAACCGATTACCTCAGAAACCCGTCACAGAAAGTTTCAAGGAAACTGAGGTATAAATCAACTAAGTATGTGTTACTTGATGATAAATTATATTATAAAACAGTCAACAGAGTTTTGCTCAAGTGTTTGAATCAAGAAGAAGCAAAGATCCTGATGGGAGAAGTCCATGAAGGGGTTTGTGGGGCTCATCAATCGGCTTACAAGATGAAGTGGATTATTCGCAGATCTAGATATTTTTGGCTGACAATGTTGGAAGATTGTTTTAAGTATTACAAGGGTTGTCAAGATTGTCAAAGGTTTGGTAATGTTCAGAAATCACCAGCATCGGCTATGAATCCGATTATCAAGCCATGGCCGCTTAGAGGATGGGGTATTGATCTAATCGGCCAGATTTTTCCACCTTCCAGCAAAGGGCATAAATTCATATTGGTAGCAACTGATTATTTTACTAAGCGGGTTGAAGCAGTTCCATTGAAGACGGTAACATCTAAAAATATGGTTGATTTTGTTAAGGAGCATATTGTCTATCGTTTTGGGATTCCTCAAACCATCACTACTGATCAAGGAACAATGTTCACATCTAAAGAGTTCAAGGATTTTGCTAACAGTATGGGGATCAAAGTATTAAATTCCTCTCCGTATTATGCTCAGGCTAATGGACAGGCATAAGCGTGAAATCAGATTTTAATCAAGTTGATCAAAAAGAAGATTGAAGAACAACCAAGAAAGTGGTACTTAACACTTAATGAAGCGATATGGGCATATAGGATGGCTTGTCATGGATCGACTAAATCTTTGCCTTATGAGTTAGTATATGAGCATGAAGCTGTTCTTCCTTGGGAGATTAAGATTGGATCAAGACGTGTCAAGATGATTTAGCAGCCGATGACTACAAAAGTCTTATGATGGATAATTTGGAGGATTTGAATTGTCATCGGCTACATGCTCTTGAAAATATTGAAGCTAATAAATTGAGAATTGCCAGATATTACAATAAGAAAGTCAAATCCAAACAATTTCATGAAGGAGAGTTGGTTTGGAAGGTGATATTGCCGATCGGGACTAAAGACAGTAAGTATGGAAAATGGTCACCTAATTGGGAATGTCCCTATCGTATAAGTCGATGTGTACCTGGCAATGCTTATATTTTGGAAACATTGGAAGGAGAAGAATTTTCTAGAGCACTCAATGGAAAATACTTAAAGAAATATTACCCAAGTATTTGGATTAATACTTGATAGCCGATTATATCATCATCGGCTGAATAGCCGATATCAGAGGTTATCATCTTTATAACAAAATTAGCCCAAGGGGCAAAAGCTGATGCAATATGCATCGCCTATAGAGCAAAAACAAACATAAAAACATAAAGTTCATTCATTTTTTGGAATTTCCTAGATATAGACTAAGAGCTGAGGAAGACTTTGTTCACGACGTCCTCGGCGTGGGTTACATCAGCCACAGCCTCTGCAGCTTCTGAGAAGTTCTCGATCAACCATTCGTAGTCTTTTGGTGCATCGGCTGCTGGAAAGCCTGGCTCTAGGTGATGGAGTTCATGCCCTGAGCAGATTTGGGCTGCGGCTAGAGCAACTGTAGCATCATGGCAAACGCCAAGGAGGGCAATCTCCTAGGCACGAGCCGGAATATCTCGCAGGTGATCCTCGAGCAGGGTGCCTCTAGCGTTAACCGCCGCAGAAGCTTCGTTTGTCACCAATTGCAAGGCCTCCAACTGCACCACCAGATCTGACAAGGAGAAAAAGAGGACTATTAGGAAGAGATTGTTGGAGTAAAATCACAAGAAAAAGGTTTTTCTCAAGGGAGATCTTACTAGCCACCCTGGTGTCGGATTCGGCCAGCCTCGCTCGGGTAGCGTAGGCTTTCCCTTCCACAGCGGCAAGAGGGATTTAAGAGGCGTTGAGGCAGAACTCAAGCCGCCCAATCTTGTGGGTTGCGTCAGAGTACAGATTCTGAACCTCATTCCTCTCGTGGAGAAAACATCGAGCGTCATCTCCATTGTAGGAGTCAAAGGAGTCGAAGGAGGACCCTGCCAGTGCTGCCGAGCGATCATCGCGTGCAGCTCCTGAAGGTTCACCGGCCCTCGCTAGGAGATGTAGAGCATCGGCATGGGAGATGGCCCTGCACATTCAAAGAGTCAACAAATTGATCATGAAAGATGAAAGACTACCTTTTCTTACCCCTGACGGCAAAGACGGTGGCGCATCGGGATGTTTTCCTCTGGGATCTCCTCGGCTGGGCGCTTACCGTGGTCCATTCTTTTGCTGGAGAGTGGTTTAGATCTGGAAAGGGGAAGATTGAACGGAAAAGGAAGCGTATGCGACGGCAAAAGCAAGTGTTTTCTTTTGTTTCAGCCTTGGGTTTTATTTATAGCCATGGAACGGTGGTAGATATCTCGGGGCATGTGAAAGTAATTTCAATTAATGGAAGGACAAACGCTGCACCAGAGATCGAGGAAGCCACGCGTGAGAAATTAGAATACAGCGGACCGAAATATTTATGAAATCGACTAAATCCGGAGTAATTTTGGAGTCGGTTAGGCCAAATCAGCTAGTAAGTCATGATGACATCACTGGGCTGAATTTGGATTCTGCCGATTGGAGCTTATACAGTTGGATTGAAGAGAGATCATTATTACAGGGCCGATGAGTATAATAGTTTTCTCTGCAAAGAAAATTACATCGGCTAATACACAAACATAAAGTTGGTAGTTTCGATAAGAAACAGCATCCCCTTGAAGAGCGCGCCGGCCTCTCCAATACCATCCCCTAGTTTCTGGGCTCAGATAGGGATAAAGGAAGAAGTATCCACAATTTCGAGATCCTTACAAACATGGGAGCTGCCCTATACTGGAGACAAGAAGACTCAAGTGGCATCATAAGACTTCTTCTAGATATAGTGGCTGGCTTTCTTGTCTGACAAGGGACTAAGATGAGGAATACATTCATCCTAATCACAAGAATTCTTCTAGTTATAGAAGTGATTCATGCTAAGGCACTGGACCATGGAGGTTCCAACATTTTCAGGGCTACACGAAGATGTAGAGATGAAAGAAGCATGATGAAACTTGAGTCCTTCTCATAAGGCCGATGAGGTATTTATATCCATCAAAAGAGTGAGAAGTACAGTGGCACTCGTGAATCTACAGTTCACCGGTGAGTTTTTGAAAGTAAGATGAAAACGAAAGACACAATGTGCCTGTGAGTTTACAGAAGGCTCGTGAGCATTGGAGGATAAGTGTCGCATCTGGTTTTCTGAAGAATACCAAGCGCTAACTATATGTGTGCCCAGGATGTCCACACGACACATATAGTGACAAATATGGAAGTTATCAAAGACAAATGCTTTATTACATACCGAAACATAGTTACAACAAGACTTACAACTATTACAAAAGCATAGCGGACACTATTCTTAATCTTTTCTTCAGAACTCCATACTCCACAGGGACGGTTGACTAGGGGAAGCACTCGCCTAGTACTCATGGACTCCACAAGAAACTCTTCACTTGATCCACCATCTAGTACCCATCTGGGATTTTTGTTGATCGTAAAGCAAGTGTGAGCGCACCATACTCAACAAGTACAACATGAGGGGATGCAAGGCTCAAAAGGCTGGACACGGCTGAACTGCGGTAAGCATTTTTAGTTGGTCATATTTTATTTATTAAACCTATGTTGCTAGGTTATGCTTAAGCTCCCAAGGTGAAAGTATAATTGACATCAAGATTAATCATCACCCAAACTATCCATAGAACCATCTATCTCGAAAAGGATCTAGGTTGCTCATGACCGAGAGCATGGCTGATATATCAGTTTAATAGCTCTACAGAGTGTGTACATCTTTACCCACAAGTCGTGATTGCCCTTTGCCCGAGGGAGCCAACCTCTTGACTCACTTCCAAGGTAAGTTAGCAGGGATCACTACAAAGCTTTTCACCAGTCGTTCTAATAAGTAGCAACCGCTAAGGTTTCAGCCGAGGAGATCCCAGAGGAAAACATCCCGATGCGCCACCGTCTTTGCCGTCAGGGGTAAGAAAAGGTAGTCTTTCATCTTTCATGATCAATTTGTTGACTCTTTGAATGTGCAGGGCCATCTCCCATGCCGATGCTCTACATCTCCTAGCGAGGGCCGGTGAACCTTCAGGAGCTGCACGCGATGATCGCTCGGCAGCACTGGCAGGGTCCTCCTTCGACTCCTTTGACTCCTACAATGGAGATGACGCTCGATGTTTTCTCCACGAGAGGAATGAGGTTCAGAATCTGTACTCTGACGCAACCCACAAGATTGGGCGGCTTGAGTTCTGCCTCAACGCCTCTTAAATCCCTCTTGCCGCTGTGGAAGGGAAAGCCTACGCTACCCGAGCGAGGCTGGCCGAATCCGACACCAGGGTGGCTAGTAAGATCTCCCTTGAGAAAAACCTTTTTCTTGTGATTTTACTCCAACAATCTCTTCCTAATAGTCCTCTTTTTCTCCTTGTCAGATCTGGTGGTGCAGTTGGAGGCCTTGCAATTGGTGACAAACGAAGCTTCTGCGGCGGTTAACGCTAGAGGCACCCTGCTCGAGGATCACCTGCGAGATATTCCGGCTCGTGCCTAGGAGATTGCCCTCCTTGGCGTTTGCCATGATGCTACAGTTGCTCTAGCCGCAGCCCAAATCTGCTCAGGGCATGAACTCCATCACCTAGAGCCAGGCTTTCCAGCAGCCGATGCACCAAAAGACTACGAATGGTTGATCGAGAACTTCTCAGAAGCTGCAGAGGCTGTGGCTGATGTAACCCACGCCGAGGACGTCGTGAACAAAGTCTTCCTCAGCTCTTAGTCTATATCTAGGAAATTCCAAAAAATGAATGAACTTTATGTTTTTATGTTTGTTTTTGCTCTATAGGCGATGCATATTGCATCAGCTTTTGCCCCTTGGGCTAATTTTGTTATAAAGATGATAACCTCTGATATCGGCTATTCAGCCGATGATGATATAATCGGCTATCAAGTATTAATCCAAATACTTGGGTAATATTTCTTTAAGTATTTTCCATTGAGTGCTCTAGAAAATTCTTCTCCTTCCAATGTTTCCAAAATATAAGCATTGCCAGGTACACATCGACTTATACGATAGGGACATTCCCAATTAGGTGACCATTTTCCATACTTACTGTCTTTAGTCCCGATCGGCAATATCACCTTCCAAACCAACTCTCCTTCATGAAATTGTTTGGATTTGACTTTCTTATTGTAATATCTGGCAATTCTCAATTTATTAGCTTCAATATTTTCAAGAGCATGTAGCCGATGACAATTCAAATCCTCCAAATTATCCATCATAAGACTTTTGTAGTCATCGGCTGCTAAATCATCTTGACACGTCTTGATCCAATCTTAATCTCCCAAGGAAGAACAGCTTCATGCTCATATACTAACTCATAAGGCAAAGATTTAGTCGATCCATGACAAGCCATCCTATATGCCCATATCGCTTCATTAAGTGTTAAGTACCACTTTCTTGGTTGTTCTTCAATCTTCTTTTTGATCAACTTGATTAAAATCTGATTTCACGCTTATGCCTGTCCATTAGCCTGAGCATAATACGGAGAGGAATTTAATACTTTGATCCCCATACTGTTAGCAAAATCCTTGAACTCTTTAGATGTGAACATTGTTCCTTGATCAGTAGTGATGGTTTGAGGAATCCCAAAACGATAGACAATATGCTCCTTAACAAAATCAACCATATTTTTAGATGTTACCGTCTTCAATGGAACTGCTTCAACCCGCTTAGTAAAATAATCAGTTGCTACCAATATGAATTTATGCCCTTTGCTGGAAGGTGGAAAAATCTGGCCGATTAGATCAATACCCCATCCTCTAAGCGGCCAGATTTTTCCACCTTCCAGCAAAGGGCATAAATTCATATTGGTAGCAACTGATTATTTTACTAAGCGGGTTGAAGCAGTTCCATTGAAGACGGTAACATCTAAAAATATGGTTGATTTTGTTAAGGAGCATATTGTCTATCGTTTTGGGATTCCTCAAACCATCACTACTGATCAAGGAACAATGTTCACATCTAAAGAGTTCAAGGATTTTGCTAACAGTATGGGGATCAAAGTATTAAATTCCTCTCCGTATTATGCTCAGGCTAATGGACAGGCATAAGCGTGAAATCAGATTTTAATCAAGTTGATCAAAAAGAAGATTGAAGAACAACCAAGAAAGTGGTACTTAACACTTAATGAAGCGATATGGGCATATAGGATGGCTTGTCATGGATCGACTAAATCTTTGCCTTATGAGTTAGTATATGAGCATGAAGCTGTTCTTCCTTGGGAGATTAAGATTGGATCAAGACGTGTCAAGATGATTTAGCAGCCGATGACTACAAAAGTCTTATGATGGATAATTTGGAGGATTTGAATTGTCATCGGCTACATGCTCTTGAAAATATTGAAGCTAATAAATTGAGAATTGCCAGATATTACAATAAGAAAGTCAAATCCAAACAATTTCATGAAGGAGAGTTGGTTTGGAAGGTGATATTGCCGATCGGGACTAAAGACAGTAAGTATGGAAAATGGTCACCTAATTGGGAATGTCCCTATCGTATAAGTCGATGTGTACCTGGCAATGCTTATATTTTGGAAACATTGGAAGGAGAAGAATTTTCTAGAGCACTCAATGGAAAATACTTAAAGAAATATTACCCAAGTATTTGGATTAATACTTGATAGCCGATTATATCATCATCGGCTGAATAGCCGATATCAGAGGTTATCATCTTTATAACAAAATTAGCCCAAGGGGCAAAAGCTGATGCAATATGCATCGCCTATAGAGCAAAAACAAACATAAAAACATAAAGTTCATTCATTTTTTGGAATTTCCTAGATATAGACTAAGAGCTGAGGAAGACTTTGTTCACGACGTCCTCGGCGTGGGTTACATCAGCCACAGCCTCTGCAGCTTCTGAGAAGTTCTCGATCAACCATTCGTAGTCTTTTGGTGCATCGGCTGCTGGAAAGCCTGGCTCTAGGTGATGGAGTTCATGCCCTGAGCAGATTTGGGCTGCGGCTAGAGCAACTGTAGCATCATGGCAAACGCCAAGGAGGGCAATCTCCTAGGCACGAGCCGGAATATCTCGCAGGTGATCCTCGAGCAGGGTGCCTCTAGCGTTAACCGCCGCAGAAGCTTCGTTTGTCACCAATTGCAAGGCCTCCAACTGCACCACCAGATCTGACAAGGAGAAAAAGAGGACTATTAGGAAGAGATTGTTGGAGTAAAATCACAAGAAAAAGGTTTTTCTCAAGGGAGATCTTACTAGCCACCCTGGTGTCGGATTCGGCCAGCCTCGCTCGGGTAGCGTAGGCTTTCCCTTCCACAGCGGCAAGAGGGATTTAAGAGGCGTTGAGGCAGAACTCAAGCCGCCCAATCTTGTGGGTTGCGTCAGAGTACAGATTCTGAACCTCATTCCTCTCGTGGAGAAAACATCGAGCGTCATCTCCATTGTAGGAGTCAAAGGAGTCGAAGGAGGACCCTGCCAGTGCTGCCGAGCGATCATCGCGTGCAGCTCCTGAAGGTTCACCGGCCCTCGCTAGGAGATGTAGAGCATCGGCATGGGAGATGGCCCTGCACATTCAAAGAGTCAACAAATTGATCATGAAAGATGAAAGACTACCTTTTCTTACCCCTGACGGCAAAGACGGTGGCGCATCGGGATGTTTTCCTCTGGGATCTCCTCGGCTGAAACCTTAGCGGTTGCTACTTATTAGAACGACTGGTGAAAAGCTTTGTAGTGATCCCTGCTAACTTACCTTGGAAGTGAGTCAAGAGGTTGGCTCCCTCGGGCAAAGGGCAATCACGACTTGTGGGTAAAGATGTACACACTCTGTAGAGCTATTAAACTGATATATCAGCCATGCTCTCGGTCATGAGCAACCTAGATCCTTTTCGAGATAGATGGTTCTATGGATAGTTTGGGTGATGATTAATCTTGATGTCAATTATACTTTCACCTTGGGAGCTTAAGCATAACCTAGCAACATAGGTTTAATAAATAAAATATGACCAACTAAAAATGCTTACCGCAGTTCAGCCGTGTCCAGCCTTTTGAGCCTTGCATCCCCTCATGTTGTACTTGTTGAGTATGGTGCGCTCACACTTGCTTTACGATCAACAAAAATCCCAGATGGGTACTAGATGGTGGATCAAGTGAAGAGTTTCTTGTGGAGTCCATGAGTACTAGGCGAGTGCTTCCCCTAGTCAACCGTCCCTGTGGAGTATGGAGTTCTGAAGAAAAGATTAAGAATAGTGTCCGCTATGCTTTTGTAATAGTTGTAAGTCTTGTTGTAACTATGTTTCGGTATGTAATAAAGCATTTGTCTTTGATAACTTCCATATTTGTCACTATATGTGTCGTGTGGACATCCTGGGCACACATATAGTTAGCGCTTGGTATTCTTCAGAAAACCAGATGCGACACTTATCCTCCAATGCTCACGAGCCTTCTGTAAACTCACAGGCACATTGTGTCTTTCGTTTTCATCTTACTTTCAAAAACTCACCGGTGAACTGTAGATTCACGAGTGCCACTGTACTTCTCACTCTTTTGATGGATATAAATACCTCATCGGCCTTATGAGAAGGACTCAAGTTTCATCATGCTTCTTTCATCTCTACATCTTCGTGTAGCCCTGAAAATGTTGGAACCTCCATGGTCCAGTGCCTTAGCATGAATCACTTCTATAACTAGAAGAATTCTTGTGATTAGGATGAATGTATTCCTCATCTTAGTCCCTTGTCAGACAAGAAAGCCAGCCACTATATCTAGAAGAAGTCTTATGATGCCACTTGAGTCTTCTTGTCTCCAGTATAGGGCAGCTCCCATGTTTGTAAGGATCTCGAAATTGTGGATACTTCTTCCTTTATCCCTATCTGAGCCCAGAAACTAGGGGATGGTATTGGAGAGGCCGGCGCGCTCTTCAAGGGGATGCTGTTTCTTATCGAAACTACCAACTTTATGTTTGTGTATTAGCCGATGTAATTTTCTTTGCAGAGAAAACTATTATACTCATCGGCCCTGTAATAATGATCTCTCTTCAATCCAACTGTATAAGCTCCAATCGGCAGAATCCAAATTCAGCCCAGTGATGTCATCATGACTTACTAGCTGATTTGGCCTAACCGACTCCAAAATTACTCCGGATTTAGTCGATTTCATAAATATTTCGGTCCGCTGTATTCTAATTTCTCACGCGTGGCTTCCTCGATCTCTGGTGCAGCGTTTGTCCTTCCATTAATTGAAATTACTTTCACATGCCCCGAGATATCTACCACCGTTCCATGGCTATAAATAAAACCCAAGGCTGAAACAAAAGAAAACACTTGCTTTTGCCGTCGCATACGCTTCCTTTTCCGTTCAATCTTCCCCTTTCCAGATCTAAACCACTCTCCAGCAAAAGAATGGACCACGGTAAGCGCCCAGCCGAGGAGATCCCAGAGGAAAACATCCCGATGCGCCACCGTCTTTGCCGTCAGGGGTAAGAAAAGGTAGTCTTTCATCTTTCATGATCAATTTGTTGACTCTTTGAATGTGCAGGGCCATCTCCCATGCCGATGCTCTACATCTCCTAGCGAGGGCCGGTGAACCTTCAGGAGCTGCACGCGATGATCGCTCGGCAGCACTGGCAGGGTCCTCCTTCGACTCCTTTGACTCCTACAATGGAGATGACGCTCGATGTTTTCTCCACGAGAGGAATGAGGTTCAGAATCTGTACTCTGACGCAACCCACAAGATTGGGCGGCTTGAGTTCTGCCTCAACGCCTCTTAAATCCCTCTTGCCGCTGTGGAAGGGAAAGCCTACGCTACCCGAGCGAGGCTGGCCGAATCCGACACCAGGGTGGCTAGTAAGATCTCCCTTGAGAAAAACCTTTTTCTTGTGATTTTACTCCAACAATCTCTTCCTAATAGTCCTCTTTTTCTCCTTGTCAGATCTGGTGGTGCAGTTGGAGGCCTTGCAATTGGTGACAAACGAAGCTTCTGCGGCGGTTAACGCTAGAGGCACCCTGCTCGAGGATCACCTGCGAGATATTCCGGCTCGTGCCTAGGAGATTGCCCTCCTTGGCGTTTGCCATGATGCTACAGTTGCTCTAGCCGCAGCCCAAATCTGCTCAGGGCATGAACTCCATCACCTAGAGCCAGGCTTTCCAGCAGCCGATGCACCAAAAGACTACGAATGGTTGATCGAGAACTTCTCAGAAGCTGCAGAGGCTGTGGCTGATGTAACCCACGCCGAGGACGTCGTGAACAAAGTCTTCCTCAGCTCTTAGTCTATATCTAGGAAATTCCAAAAAATGAATGAACTTTATGTTTTTATGTTTGTTTTTGCTCTATAGGCGATGCATATTGCATCAGCTTTTGCCCCTTGGGCTAATTTTGTTATAAAGATGATAACCTCTGATATCGGCTATTCAGCCGATGATGATATAATCGGCTATCAAGTATTAATCCAAATACTTGGGTAATATTTCTTTAAGTATTTTCCATTGAGTGCTCTAGAAAATTCTTCTCCTTCCAATGTTTCCAAAATATAAGCATTGCCAGGTACACATCGACTTATACGATAGGGACATTCCCAATTAGGTGACCATTTTCCATACTTACTGTCTTTAGTCCCGATCGGCAATATCACCTTCCAAACCAACTCTCCTTCATGAAATTGTTTGGATTTGACTTTCTTATTGTAATATCTGGCAATTCTCAATTTATTAGCTTCAATATTTTCAAGAGCATGTAGCCGATGACAATTCAAATCCTCCAAATTATCCATCATAAGACTTTTGTAGTCATCGGCTGCTAAATCATCTTGACACGTCTTGATCCAATCTTAATCTCCCAAGGAAGAACAGCTTCATGCTCATATACTAACTCATAAGGCAAAGATTTAGTCGATCCATGACAAGCCATCCTATATGCCCATATCGCTTCATTAAGTGTTAAGTACCACTTTCTTGGTTGTTCTTCAATCTTCTTTTTGATCAACTTGATTAAAATCTGATTTCACGCTTATGCCTGTCCATTAGCCTGAGCATAATACGGAGAGGAATTTAATACTTTGATCCCCATACTGTTAGCAAAATCCTTGAACTCTTTAGATGTGAACATTGTTCCTTGATCAGTAGTGATGGTTTGAGGAATCCCAAAACGATAGACAATATGCTCCTTAACAAAATCAACCATATTTTTAGATGTTACCGTCTTCAATGGAACTGCTTCAACCCGCTTAGTAAAATAATCAGTTGCTACCAATATGAATTTATGCCCTTTGCTGGAAGGTGGAAAAATCTGGCCGATTAGATCAATACCCCATCCTCTAAGCGGCCATGGCTTGATAATCGGATTCATAGCCGATGCTGGTGATTTCTGAACATTACCAAACCTTTGACAATCTTGACAAC
>JAHUYU010002305.1:0-14708 GCA_030439765.1 Tripidium arundinaceum | reverse complement strand
TGCAACCTGGCTCATCTTGTTGCAGATTGTCCCTACAATAGTGACAATGATGATGACAACAAGAAGAGTAAGAAGAAGGACAAGAAAGAGAAGAAGGAAACATCCCACAAAAAGAAGAAGAACTATTCTCACATTGTCACATGGGATAGTGATGCCTCATCAAGTGAAAATGATAATAGTGATGATGACAAGAAGTCAAGCAAGAAGAAGGCTTTTGCAAGTATTGCTATAAATGACAAACCTTCTCTCTTCGACACTCCATCATGCTTTATGGCTAAGGCCAATAAGGTACAATCCGATAATGAGTGTGATAGTGAGAATGACAATGAGGAAGAACCCACTAAAGATGGACTAATGGACATGCTTGATGATGCTCAAGAACATTTTGACATCAAGATAAAGGAGTGCAAAGAATTGCACAAGAGCAACAAAGCTCTTGAGCAATCCGTTGAGGAGCTAAAAGCATCTCATTGCTATTCACCCCCCCTCTAGCCATATTAGGATCTTTCGGCCGTCCGGTGGCACACCAGACGTCCGTTCTAACTGTCAAAATTCGAACTTTGCAAAGTAGCCGTTGGAGACGCACCGGACGTGTCCAGTGCTATTGTTTGAGGTCCGGTGCTCTCGCAGATTTGAGCTTCAAGAGGTAATGGCTCTATTTCTTTGCGGGGCTATAAATAGGTGGTGTGGCCAGCCTTGGCCACTCTCTTGGACCTCCATTCAGTTGTGCAAACCCCTTTGAAAGCTAAAGAAAACAATCCACTCACTTGCGTCACTTTGGATCACATTTGGAGTGAGATAGAGAGCCTCTAGTGCATTTGCTTAGTGATCTTGCATCTTGTGGCACTAGATGAGCGAGTTGGGCTGGTGGTGCTCTTGTTACTCTTGGTGATTGTCGTCACCTAGCTGGCCCAGAGGTTGTGGGATCGTTGAGCGGCTTTGGCGATTGTTGCTGGCTTCGATCGATCGATTGTGAGGGGTTCTTATGCTTATTCCCCATGGGAGATTCGCGAAAAGCAACTCTATTGAAATCATGGGCTTGGAAGTGCTCTCTTGGGTGGTTCTTATGGTGCCCAAGTGTGGGCTTGGCGTGTGATGCCAATTAGCGCGTGAACCACCGAGTTTGTACTCACCACAACGTGGACGTAGGTTGCCGGCAAGCAATCGAACCATGGGGTTAAATCTTGGTGCTCATATTGTCACTTGCCCTGTTCTGTTTGCTCACTATCACACTTGTATTTACTTGTTCATACTTGTCTTATGTGGTAGTTGCTTGTGTATCCTAGAGTAGCATAGGGCTAGTTGTAGTTGTAATTAGTTGTGATTACTTTGTTTAGTAGCTCTTGCTAGTTGTAGCTAGTAGTGGTAGTTGCTAGTTTGCTTGATTGTGTGAAATCAACCTAGAGATCATAGCAACTAGAATTGTGTAGGAGGCTTGCTTGAGGTGAGTAGAGCTAGAGCAATAGTTGCATTAGCGCCGTCTTATTTACTAATCAAGCTTTGCTCTAGTGTCTTGTGAATTTGTAGGACAATTTTTATAGACTATTCACCCCCCTCTAGCCATTTAGATCCCATCACCAACATTCCAAGATCTTGGCTGCTAAGGTGCATCGGGCTGGTTGTGTTAGCCTTGAGCTGGATGTGCAATTGTATGATTTGGACCAATATTTCAGTCATGAATAAGGACACGTTTGATACCATATATAAGGAAAATGGCACCTAGCATGGGCCATTATGTGATTTTGGTGTTTGATGAATAACATGACCACTTGGACTAATGATGTTTGCTAGTATATAAGGATAAAGTTTAAATGGATGCAAGGTTGGCTTGGGCTTAGGCAATGTGGAGATCGGAGTGATCAACACATCAAGCTAGACATTAGAAGACATGTTGAAGACCCTAGAAGACTTGCAAGAAGTCTAAGACACCAAGTGATCGAAGCCTAGACGAGAAGACAGAAAGAATCAAACTCACTACAAGCTGATGAATTCAAGGACCGGATCTGTTTGGTGGCTATCAGTGACAAGGCACTAGATGTTAGGGTGAAGACACTTGAAGGAAGTTGCTGCAACTAGACACTAGATCTCTCCATTGCATGGCATCAAGGGTGCAATGGAACTTAAGGTGTGTCTGGCAGTAGGAACAAAACGCTAGCCAAATCACTCGAATTTTCTGGTGATAGCACCAAAAGTGCCACTGGATAGATGGTCTAGAGAGGGTTGCATCAAAGAAAACTGGAAGCCATAACACACCTGGAATCTTCGGTGACACCATCGGATAAAGCGCTAGAGCTTCTAGTCTCCAATGGTTGAATTCCAATGGCTAGTTTGTCAGGCCGCACCGGATCTCTCCAGTGCCACCACTGAACCTTTTCGGTGAGTGCGCGGAGAGCTACAACTTTTGGCAACAGACAGTTTTGGATGTTGGGGCTATATATACCCCCCAATTGGCCATTTAAGGTGTGTAGGAGTTGAGGAACATACCAAGGCAGTTGAGACTCCACTTAGTGCTTAGTGAAATCACTCGGTGGTTAGTGAATGTGCTTTGAGAAGTGCTTGGGCTAATTAGACCATCACTAAAAGCGCTTGATGTTGGTTTTGGCCTAGTGTTAGTGAGGTTTCCATATCTCTTGCTACCGGTGCTTGTGCACACATACTTGTACACTAGGGGCTTGTAATCTTGTGAGATCACACCAAGCACGTTTGTATTGTGGAAGTTGAGCGTGTACGAAAGGGTATGAAAGGGAACGAGTGACCCACGGAGGTTTGGTCAAAAACTCGATAGGGAGAAGGCCTAGCAGAGACCCACTTGCGCATGGAGAAGGCCCGCGGGCTCCACGGAGTTACCCGATCGGGAGCTTGGCCCTTGCGAGGGCATCCTTGCGAGGGGCTCCAATAAGGATTAGGGGTAGCGGGCTTCTCGATACCTCGGTAAAAATACTAGAGTCGTCAACGGGAGTTTGCATCTCTATCTCATTTAACCTTCCGCACTTTAATTTCTATGCCAAGGTTGTGTGATTACTTTCTAGTTTGGTTTGCTAGGCAAATTGATAGGATTGGAATCTAATTGCATAACCTTTTTGCAATATAGCAACACACTTAGCAAAACTTAGTTGCACATCTAGATAGAATACTTTCTTGCATAGGTTTTGATAAGTGGGATTAGAGGCCAAGTTTAGAGTAGAAGTTTTTAGAAATCCTAATTCACCCCCTTTTAGGCGTCATGGTCCCTACACCATAGACTAATGGTTAGTAACCTAAAGTTTAATCCTAATCTAGCTAAACAGATATATTAAAAGGTGAACTAATTTCTGGTTTTTAGAAAGCCAAATTTTTAGTTGACCAAATGAAGCTAATATATTCTAAAAGCTGATACAGAATGTTAAATGATGTCAGTGCCCTCCATCAACCTCTCTCTCTCTCTCTCTCTCGTCTCTCTCACGTGCAACCTTGCCACCCCACGCACGCTCGCTCCTCACCAGGCTACCACTTCCACGCACGTACCCTCCAAAGTCGAGTTGTCGCTGCCGCATGCGCCCTCCACGCCCAACGCTGCCACCAACCGTTACCTTGCCACTACATCGAGCGAGAAGCTAACGGCCCTACACCCCCACCATCGGCCCATCATCGATCCACGGATCTTGGCGGTGGATCTGCACACACTGTCCTCCACTTCTCACTTGTAGTTGTTTGACTGCCCGCTACCCCTAATCCTTATTGGAGCCCCTCGCAAGGATGCCCTCGCAAGGGCCAAGCTCCCGATCGGGTAACTCCGTGGAGCCCGCGGGCCTTCTCCATGCGCAAGTGGGTCTCTGCTAGGCCTTCTCCCTATCGAGTTTTTGACCAAACCTCCGTGGGTCACTCGTTCCCTTTCATACCCTTTCGTACACGCTCAACTTCCACAATACAAACGTGCTTGGTGTGATCTCACAAGATTACAAGCCCCTAGTGTACAAGTATGTGTGCACAAGCACCGGTAGCAAGAGATATGGAAACCTCACTAACACTAGGCCAAAACCAACATCAAGCGCTTTTAGTGATGGTCTAATTAGCCCAAGCACTTCTCAAAGCACATTCACTAACCACCGAGTGATTTCACTAAGCACTAAGTGGAGTCTCAACTGCCTTGGTATGTTCCTCAACTCCTACACACCTTAAATGGCCAATTGGGGGGTATATATAGCCCCAACATCCAAAACTGTCTGTTGCCAAAAGTTGTAGCTCTCCGCGCACTCACCGAAAAGGTTCAGTGGTGGCACTGGAGAGATCCGGTGCGGCCTGACAAACTAGCCATTGGAATTCAACCATTGGAGACTAGAAGCTCTAGCGCTTTATCCGATGGTGTCACCGAAGATTCCAGGTGTGTTATGGCTTCCAGTTTTCTTTGATGCAACCCTCTCTAGACCATCTATCCAGTGGCACTTTTGGTGCTATCACCAGAAAATTCGAGTGATTTGGCTAGCGTTTTGTTCCTACTGCCAGACACACCTTAAGTTCCATTGCACCCTTGATGCCATGCAATGGAGAGATCTAGTGCCTAGTTGCAGCAACTTCCTTCAAGTGTCTTCACCCTAACATCTAGTGCCTTGTCACTGATAGCCACCAAACAGATCCGGTCCTTGAATTCATCAGCTTGTAGTGAGTTTGATTCTTTCTGTCTTCTCGTCTAGGCTTCGATCACTTGGTGTCTTAGACTTCTTGCAAGTCTTCTAGGGTCTTCAACATGTCTTCTAATGTCTAGCTTGATGTGTTGATCACTCCGATCTCCACATTGCCTAAGCCCAAGCCAACCTTGCATCCATTTAAACTTTATCCTTATATACTAGCAAACATCATTAGTCCAAGTGGTCATGTTATTCATCAAACACCAAAATCACATAATGGCCCATGCTAGGTGCCATTTTCCTTATATATGGTATCAAACGTGTCCTTATTCATGACTGAAATATTGGTCCAAATCATACAATTGCACATCCAGCTCAAGGCTAACACAACCAGCCCGATGCACCTTAGCAGCCAAGATCTTGGAATGTTGGTGATGGGATCTAAATGGCTAGAGGGGGGTGAATAGTCTATAAAAATTGTCCTACAAATTCACAAGACACTAGAGCAAAGCTTGATTAGTAAATAAGACGGCGCTAATGCAACTATTGCTCTAGCTCTACTCACCTCAAGCAAGCCTCCTACACAATTCTAGTTGCTATGATCTCTAGGTTGATTTCACACAATCAAGCAAACTAGCAACTACCACTACTAGCTACAACTAGCAAGAGCTACTAAACAAAGTAATCACAACTAATTACAACTACAACTAGCCCTATGCTACTCTAGGATACACAAGCAACTACCACATAAGACAAGTATGAACAAGTAAATACAAGTGTGATAGTGAGCAAACAGAACAGGGCAAGTGACAATATGAGCACCAAGATTTAACCCCATGGTTCGATTGCTTGCCGGCAACCTACGTCCACGTTGTGGTGAGTACAAACTCGGTGGTTCACGCGCTAATTGGCATCACACGCCAAGCCCACACTTGGGCACCATAAGAACCACCCAAGAGAGCACTTCCAAGCCCATGATTTCAATAGAGTTGCTTTTCGCGAATCTCCCATGGGGAATAAGCATAAGAACCCCTCACAATCGATCGATCGAAGCCAGCAACAATCGCCAAAGCCGCTCAACGATCCCACAACCTCTGGGCCAGCTAGGTGACGACAATCACCAAGAGTAACAAGAGCACCACCAGCCCAACTCGCTCATCTAGTGCCACAAGATGCAAGATCACTAAGCAAATGCACTAGAGGCTCTCTATCTCACTCCAAATGTGATCCAAAGTGACGCAAGTGAGTGGATTGTTTTCTTTAGCTTTCAAAGGGGTTTGCACAACTGAATGGAGGTCCAAGAGAGTGGCCAAGGCTGGCCACACCACCTATTTATAGCCCCGCAAAGAAATAGAGCCATTACCTCTTGAAGCTCAAATCTGCGAGAGCACCGGACCTCAAACAATAGCACTGGACACGTCCGGTGCGTCTCCAACGGCTACTTTGCAAAGTTCGAATTTTGACAGTTAGAACGGACGTCTGGTGTGCCACCGGACGGCCGAAAGATCCTAATATGGCTAGAGGGGGGGTGAATAGCAATGAGATGCTTTTAGCTCCTCAACGGATTGCTCAAGAGCTTTGTTGCTCTTGTGCAATTCTTTGCACTCCTTTATCTTGATGTCAAAATGTTCTTGAGCATCATCAAGCATGTCCATTAGTCCATCTTTAGTGGGTTCTTCCTCATTGTCATTCTCACTATCACACTCATTATCGGATTGTACCTTATTGGCCTTAGCCATAAAGCATGATGGAGTGTCGAAGAGAGAAGGTTTGTCATTTATAGCAATACTTGCAAAAGCCTTCTTCTTGCTTGACTTCTTGTCATCATCACTATTATCATTTTCACTTGATGAGGCATCACTATCCCATGTGACAATGTGAGAATAGTTCTTCTTCTTTTTGTGGGATGTTTCCTTCTTCTCTTTCTTGTCCTTCTTCTTACTCTTCTTGTTGTCATCATCATTGTCACTATTGTAGGGACAATCTGCAACAAGATGATCCTTACTCTTGCACTTGAAGCACCTCCTTGGCTCATCCTTGTTCTTGGATGATGACTTCTTTCTTCTAGCACGATAGCCCTTCCTCATCATGAATTTGCCAAATCTCTTCACAAAGAGAGCCATCTTCTCATCATCTTCTTCACCACAAGAACTTGAGCACTCATCATTACTTGATTCTTCTTGCTTAGCTTTTCCCTTGCTCTTGGATGATGATGTGGATTTGAATGCCACACTCTTCTTCTTCTCATCCTTCCTCTCATCTTTCTTCTCCATCTCTTCCTTGTCATCCCGATAAGTATCATCGGTCACCACATCACCAAGTATTTGGTTTGGTGTCATGGTGTCCAAACTGCTTCTCACAAGAAGTGTGACCAACATGCCAAATCTCGCGGGTAGACATCTCAAGAACTTATGAGAAAAGTCCTTGTCCTTCACCTCTTCACCAAGTGCTTTGAGATCATTGACTAGCACTTGAGCCTATTGAACAACTCCGGCACGGTCTCATCTTCCTTCTTCTTGAAGCTTGCAAACTTCTCCTTGAGGATGTATGCTTTGGCAACCTTCACCGCTTGAGTGGCCTCATATGATTCTTCAAGCTTCTTCCAAGCATCATGCGCCATTTCCAAGTTCTTGATTTGCTCAAACACATCTTGAGAGATAGCATCATGGATGGCACTAAGAGCAATATCATTGTTTTGCAATTTTTCTTCCTCGGCCACGGTGGGTGCTTCCGGATCAACTACCTCAAACTTCTTCTCAACCACCAACCATATCTTCCGGTTGATTGATTTGATATGGGTGGTCATCTTTGCCTTCCAATAGCTATAGTTGGTGCCATCAAATTGGCGTGGCCTTTTGGTGTTGTTGATTTAAGCCATTTTGACACCGAAGGTTGTTAAGCCTCAGAAACGGTGACCATGACTCCGATACCACTTGAAACGTCCTAATATGGCTAGAGGGGGGTGAATAGCTGTTGGCGGTCACTAACGACATATTTCATATCGCCAACTTGTATGAAAAATGGAGAAAAACACATATTTTACATGCATATGTCTTTGATATTCACCTAGTTCCACATGTATTGGAAGATTACTGTTTTGCGGGACTTAAGTGTGGAATTAGTGTAAAACTCAGGAAAATGCGCAATCAACAAAGCGTATTTCACGCAGCCCAAGTTGAAGCATGCAAAGAAGGCCAAATCTACGATGCGAACCAGGGCCAATACCCAACATAGAAGTGATCCAGACCCATCAGGGAGCCCACCAGACAAAGTCGGTGCCGAGAGGCGGCAGCCAGGGTGCGGCCGACCCCCTGGTGCGGCCGCCCCCTGGTGGCACATCTCGGGCCCATCTTTCGCATGTCGGTTCCTATGGCGGTGCTAAAGGAGGTTTCATAGGTTACCAAGAATATTCGTCCCCGAACCGACCTCTAGGCACTATATAATGCAGCCATGTTCTCCTCTGTAAATCAAGTTTCACAAGTTTCACACAGAAGTTACACAGAAGTTTCACACAGGCATATATGAGCATCTCTATCATGGGTAAAGAAAGATAAAAGAATAAAGAATAAAAGAATAAACCTAACTAGAACAATCTATTACAGTTATTGTCAAGAATTCTAGCAAGTCATACAATTAATATAAACATGATTAGATTAACATCTAGATGGATCGGGAGAATGCCTAAGGTCTGGTCTGCCAGCTCCCTGCATCTCTTTAGACTCCTACACCATACCCGAACGTGGGGGAATATGAGGGACGGACAGGGCTGTCACCACCTGCTGCCTACCCCAGTACCGTGGAGTACGAACTGCAATTACACGTTCCCTTGTATCCAAGTACCATACTTGCATAAACAAAAACCACATATGTCCCCCCAGGTCCCCGACCCTACGGATCGACAGGCACAGAACATATGCGAATCCGAAGACTTGGTAAACCACCATCTAGACATTAGTCTAAACATGATCACACTAATTATACGTTTAGTTAAGATCAAAGTTCTAATCATCATGATCAAGATACTCGAACTACGAACTAGTTCTAATACGAAGAACATGAATGAAGAACTTAGCTCTAATTCAAGAACAATACTATAAATATAAGTAGAGAACAAGAACAAAATGGAACTAGAACTAGATTTATTCATACCAAGAACAGCCAAGATGTTCTTCTCCTCTTTACAACTTGAAGCTCTGCTCTAGATCTAAACTACAACTAAAAGGATAAACTAAAACTAGAGAGCTCTGGAGTTGTATTGCCTGATAATGTAACTTGTGTGAACTTCTGTGTAACTTCTGTGTGAAACTTGTGAAACTTGATTTACAGAGGAGAACATGGCTGCATTAT
Source organism: Tripidium arundinaceum (assembly GCA_030439765.1). NCBI lineage: Eukaryota > Viridiplantae > Streptophyta > Magnoliopsida > Poales > Poaceae > Tripidium > Tripidium arundinaceum. Next base: position 5,757 of record JAHUYU010002305.1, on the reverse strand, counting down.
ATAGTGCCTAGAGGTCGGTTCGGGGACGAATATTCTTGGTAACCTATGAAACCTCCTTTAGCACCGCCATAGGAACCGACATGCGAAAGATGGGCCCGAGATGTGCCACCAGGGGGCGGCCGCACCAGGGGGTCGGCCGCACCCTGGCTGCCGCCTCTCGGCACCGACTTTGTCTGGTGGGCTCCCTGATGGGTCTGGATCACTTCTATGTTGGGTATTGGCCCTGGTTCGCATCGTAGATTTGGCCTTCTTTGCATGCTTCAACTTGGGCTGCGTGAAATACGCTTTGTTGATTGCGCATTTTCCTGAGTTTTACACTAATTCCACACTTAAGTCCCGCAAAACAGTAATCTTCCAATACATGTGGAACTAGGTGAATATCAAAGACATATGCATGTAAAATATGTGTTTTTCTCCATTTTTCATACAAGTTGGCGATATGAAATATGTCGTTAGTGACCGCCAACAGCTATTCACCCCCCTCTAGCCATATTAGGACGTTTCAAGTGGTATCGGAGTCATGGTCACCGTTTCTGAGGCTTAACAACCTTCGGTGTCAAAATGGCTTAAATCAACAACACCAAAAGGCCACGCCAATTTGATGGCACCAACTATAGCTATTGGAAGGCAAAGATGACCACCCATATCAAATCAATCAACCGGAAGATATGGTTGGTGGTTGAGAAGAAGTTTGAGGTAGTTGATCCGGAAGCACCCACCGTGGCCGAGGAAGAAAAATTGCAAAACAATGATATTGCTCTTAGTGCCATCCATGATGCTATCTCTCAAGATGTGTTTGAGCAAATCAAGAACTTGGAAATGGCGCATGATGCTTGGAAGAAGCTTGAAGAATCATATGAGGCCACTCAAGCGGTGAAGGTTGCCAAAGCATACATCCTCAAGGAGAAGTTTGCAAGCTTCAAGAAGAAGGAAGATGAGACCGTGCCGGAGTTGTTCAATAGGCTCAAGTGCTAGTCAATGATCTCAAAGCACTTGGTGAAGAGGTGAAGGACAAGGACTTTTCTCATAAGTTCTTGAGATGTCTACCCGCGAGATTTGGCATGTTGGTCACACTTCTTGTGAGAAGCAGTTTGGACACCATGACACCAAACCAAATACTTGGTGATGTGGTGACCGATGATACTTATCGGGATGACAAGGAAGAGATGGAGAAGAAAGATGAGAGGAAGGATGAGAAGAAGAAGAGTGTGGCATTCAAATCCACATCATCATCCAAGAGCAAGGGAAAAGCTAAGCAAGAAGAATCAAGTAATGATGAGTGCTCAAGTTCTTGTGGTGAAGAAGATGATGAGAAGATGGCTCTCTTTGTGAAGAGATTTGGCAAATTCATGATGAGGAAGGGCTATCGTGCTAGAAGAAAGAAGTCATCATCCAAGAACAAGGATGAGCCAAGGAGGTACTTCAAGTGCAAGAGTAAGGATCATCTTGTTGCAGATTGTCCCTACAATAGTGACAATGATGATGACAACAAGAAGAGTAAGAAGAAGGACAAGAAAGAGAAGAAGGAAACATCCCACAAAAAGAAGAAGAACTATTCTCACATTGTCACATGGGATAGTGATGCCTCATCAAGTGAAAATGATAATAGTGATGATGACAAGAAGTCAAGCAAGAAGAAGGCTTTTGCAAGTATTGCTATAAATGACAAACCTTCTCTCTTCGACACTCCATCATGCTTTATGGCTAAGGCCAATAAGGTACAATCCGATAATGAGTGTGATAGTGAGAATGACAATGAGGAAGAACCCACTAAAGATGGACTAATGGACATGCTTGATGATGCTCAAGAACATTTTGACATCAAGATAAAGGAGTGCAAAGAATTGCACAAGAGCAACAAAGCTCTTGAGCAATCCGTTGAGGAGCTAAAAGCATCTCATTGCTATTCACCCCCCCTCTAGCCATATTAGGATCTTTCGGCCGTCCGGTGGCACACCAGACGTCCGTTCTAACTGTCAAAATTCGAACTTTGCAAAGTAGCCGTTGGAGACGCACCGGACGTGTCCAGTGCTATTGTTTGAGGTCCGGTGCTCTCGCAGATTTGAGCTTCAAGAGGTAATGGCTCTATTTCTTTGCGGGGCTATAAATAGGTGGTGTGGCCAGCCTTGGCCACTCTCTTGGACCTCCATTCAGTTGTGCAAACCCCTTTGAAAGCTAAAGAAAACAATCCACTCACTTGCGTCACTTTGGATCACATTTGGAGTGAGATAGAGAGCCTCTAGTGCATTTGCTTAGTGATCTTGCATCTTGTGGCACTAGATGAGCGAGTTGGGCTGGTGGTGCTCTTGTTACTCTTGGTGATTGTCGTCACCTAGCTGGCCCAGAGGTTGTGGGATCGTTGAGCGGCTTTGGCGATTGTTGCTGGCTTCGATCGATCGATTGTGAGGGGTTCTTATGCTTATTCCCCATGGGAGATTCGCGAAAAGCAACTCTATTGAAATCATGGGCTTGGAAGTGCTCTCTTGGGTGGTTCTTATGGTGCCCAAGTGTGGGCTTGGCGTGTGATGCCAATTAGCGCGTGAACCACCGAGTTTGTACTCACCACAACGTGGACGTAGGTTGCCGGCAAGCAATCGAACCATGGGGTTAAATCTTGGTGCTCATATTGTCACTTGCCCTGTTCTGTTTGCTCACTATCACACTTGTATTTACTTGTTCATACTTGTCTTATGTGGTAGTTGCTTGTGTATCCTAGAGTAGCATAGGGCTAGTTGTAGTTGTAATTAGTTGTGATTACTTTGTTTAGTAGCTCTTGCTAGTTGTAGCTAGTAGTGGTAGTTGCTAGTTTGCTTGATTGTGTGAAATCAACCTAGAGATCATAGCAACTAGAATTGTGTAGGAGGCTTGCTTGAGGTGAGTAGAGCTAGAGCAATAGTTGCATTAGCGCCGTCTTATTTACTAATCAAGCTTTGCTCTAGTGTCTTGTGAATTTGTAGGACAATTTTTATAGACTATTCACCCCCCTCTAGCCATTTAGATCCCATCACCAACATTCCAAGATCTTGGCTGCTAAGGTGCATCGGGCTGGTTGTGTTAGCCTTGAGCTGGATGTGCAATTGTATGATTTGGACCAATATTTCAGTCATGAATAAGGACACGTTTGATACCATATATAAGGAAAATGGCACCTAGCATGGGCCATTATGTGATTTTGGTGTTTGATGAATAACATGACCACTTGGACTAATGATGTTTGCTAGTATATAAGGATAAAGTTTAAATGGATGCAAGGTTGGCTTGGGCTTAGGCAATGTGGAGATCGGAGTGATCAACACATCAAGCTAGACATTAGAAGACATGTTGAAGACCCTAGAAGACTTGCAAGAAGTCTAAGACACCAAGTGATCGAAGCCTAGACGAGAAGACAGAAAGAATCAAACTCACTACAAGCTGATGAATTCAAGGACCGGATCTGTTTGGTGGCTATCAGTGACAAGGCACTAGATGTTAGGGTGAAGACACTTGAAGGAAGTTGCTGCAACTAGGCACTAGATCTCTCCATTGCATGGCATCAAGGGTGCAATGGAACTTAAGGTGTGTCTGGCAGTAGGAACAAAACGCTAGCCAAATCACTCGAATTTTCTGGTGATAGCACCAAAAGTGCCACTGGATAGATGGTCTAGAGAGGGTTGCATCAAAGAAAACTGGAAGCCATAACACACCTGGAATCTTCGGTGACACCATCGGATAAAGCGCTAGAGCTTTTAGTCTCCAATGGTTGAATTCCAATGGCTAGTTTGTCAGGCCGCACCGGATCTCTCCAGTGCCACCACTGAACCTTTTCGGTGAGTGCGCGGAGAGCTACAACTTTTGGCAACAGACAGTTTTGGATGTTGGGGCTATATATACCCCCCAATTGGCCATTTAAGGTGTGTAGGAGTTGAGGAACATACCAAGGCAGTTGAGACTCCACTTAGTGCTTAGTGAAATCACTCGGTGGTTAGTGAATGTGCTTTGAGAAGTGCTTGGGCTAATTAGACCATCACTAAAAGCGCTTGATGTTGGTTTTGGCCTAGTGTTAGTGAGGTTTCCATATCTCTTGCTACCGGTGCTTGTGCACACATACTTGTACACTAGGGGCTTGTAATCTTGTGAGATCACACCAAGCACGTTTGTATTGTGGAAGTTGAGCGTGTACGAAAGGGTATGAAAGGGAACGAGTGACCCACGGAGGTTTGGTCAAAAACTCGATAGGGAGAAGGCCTAGCAGAGACCCACTTGCGCATGGAGAAGGCCCGCGGGCTCCACGGAGTTACCCGATCGGGAGCTTGGCCCTTGCGAGGGCATCCTTGCGAGGGGCTCCAATAAGGATTAGGGGTAGCGGGCTTCTCGATACCTCGGTAAAAATACTAGAGTCGTCAACAGGAGTTTGCATCTCTATCTCATTTAACCTTCCGCACTTTAATTTCTATGCCAAGGTTGTGTGATTACTTTCTAGTTTGGTTTGCTAGGCAAATTGATAGGATTGGAATCTAATTGCATAACCTTTTTGCAATATAGCAACACACTTAGCAAAACTTAGTTGCACATCTAGATAGAATACTTTCTTGCATAGGTTTTGATAAGTGGGATTAGAGGCCAAGTTTAGAGTAGAAGTTTTTAGAAATCCTAATTCACCCCCTTTTAGGCGTCATGGTCCCTACACCATAGACTAATGGTTAGTAACCTAAAGTTTAATCCTAATCTAGCTAAACAGATATATTAAAAGGTGAACTAATTTCTGGTTTTTAGAAAGCCAAATTTTTAGTTGACCAAATGAAGCTAATATATTCTAAAAGCTGATACAGAATGTTAAATGATGTCAGTGCCCTCCATCAACCTCTCTCTCTCTCTCTCTCTCGTCTCTCTCACGTGCAACCTTGCCACCCCACGCACGCTCGCTCCTCACCAGGCTACCACTTCCACGCACGTACCCTCCAAAGTCGAGTTGTCGCTGCCGCATGCGCCCTCCACGCCCAACGCTGCCACCAACCGTTACCTTGCCACTACATCGAGCGAGAAGCTAACGGCCCTACACCCCCACCATCGGCCCATCATCGATCCACGGATCTTGGCGGTGGATCTGCACACACTGTCCTCCACTTCTCACTTGTAGTTGTTTGACTGCCTCTCTATCGTCCCCGCCCCTAACACCCCCACACACAACACACAGAAGGAAAGAAAGGAGGGTTGACAATGGAGAATGTATTTTCCACATCTATCTGTGGCCACCAGGCTATCCTGCCATAGGAACATTTTTGGCATGACGGTTCGTGCAGACAACCAAAGAATTGATGACTTGAAGCCTCCTTCCTTCCCTCCGCCGTGCAGGAGGCGTGAGCCCTGGCCTTGACAGGTTTGTTTTAGGTCAGGGTGGGCACATTTAGACCAAAAACTGAGAACCGAACCGAACCGAATTATCGTTTTTTTGGTTTTTCGGTTCGGTTTCGGTTTTGGTTCCAGGAACTACGGTTTTTGGCTTGGTGTTCAGTCCAAACTTTAAACCAAGAAGACCGAACATTCATCACCCTCCGACCGCTTCCTGCTTCCTAGCGTCTGGTGTCCCATGTCCCTACCTCTGCTTGGCCCAGTTAACAGGCCCACTCGGCCACTCCACATCTTCACCCCTCTCGACCCATCCCTGCTCATGACTCGCGAGGCCATTCGCTGCTCTGTGCTCCGCGCTCACATCACTCCCCGCTAGCATAACCATCGCCCGCCACCGACCGCTGCTGTCTCCCTGTGACTGCGCGGCCC